>JBAKBP010021654.1:0-40291 GCA_037953745.1 Lithodes maja
GGAGGTCTAGGGAGGAAACTAAACCAAACATATATCCATTAATATATAAAGTAATAAATACACCGTACCCCCTTTAGAAGTCGTCTTGCATTTCGTCCGGACACCTACTCCAAACCCAACTTGACTTTAGCACTATCTGGTCCGACGTCTTGAAGGTTATAATGATAGTTTCCTTAACCCCTTCTATACCGGCTACGTCCATTTAACTTTACTCTGGCTACTATTAGACGACTTTATTCAGTTTAAAAAGAGCTTCTAGCGATTTAAAGGTTTTGAACTATCTCATTTAACAATTTTTACTACCACAGATCTTTCTTAAACTGCATAAAATTGTTTAAATATAGATATCATAATAATTGAAAGACGTCGGTACAGATAGGGTTATTTATTATTTAGAATTTTCCTTGTTTTTGCCCTTTTCGATAAATTTGTTTTAGTTAGTCCATTAGGCTAACAAAAACGCCTTCCCAGAGTTCCTTCAAACTTACAAATGCCCACCCAGACCCCCTTCGAGATAGTTTATATTTTTCAATAGAAAAATGTCCGAGTCAAATACCGATTTCCTTTTAATCACAGCTCAAGCTCTTGAGAATGCAAGTAAATGCATATTTTGTATTATATATTATTATATACTGGTATATTTATATATATATATATATATATATATATATATATATATATATATATATATATATATATATATATATATATATATATATATATTTACCGGTATGTATATATATATATATACTGTATATATATATATATATATATATATATATATATATATATATATATAGACAGTATACATTATATATATATACAGACAGTATATATTATGTATTATGTTGTATGCTTTCTTTTATCTCTATATACATACATATTTTGCTTCATATCTTTTCAGCTGTCTATAAACACTATCCGTCCGATGCTATCTCTTGTAATATAATATCTTATTATTATTGCCTCGCGTTGATATATTGTTAAATTATCTGAACGTATTACACCTCGCCCAACCCACAATGACATACCTTATGCTCTATCTCTCCCATTACACATGCTCCAGTTTCACACTGTTTCAATCTATTCCATTCTCTATTCCCCTTCAGGTACATGTTAGGCTTCACTCTCTCCGTGTGTATCATTAAGGTAACACTGGAGGGCCGTGGTGAATATATGATAGAGAGTAGGAAGATAAAAGCCAAGGAGTTCTCAGTGATCAAGAGAAACGAACCTTAAAATGGAAAACATTGTATCGTGAATATTCTTGTATTCCCAAAATATATTGTGGTATTTTTATTGCTGATATTCTATTCGAACAAACCAAACTTACTGTGAACAACATGCCATTACTAACCTGAAAGAAGAATAAAGAAGACTCGCTTAACACACGAGACTGCTTCTCTGAAATACGAAATGTTTTACAGTAGCTGGACAATTCCTCGGGGTCATCTGTTTTGTGTTTGGTTCTCCCTGGTCACGTGGATCACACACGACCAATTTAACATTATTTGGGGGTAATCTGTGGACCAGTTGGGTCTGGTCAGCTGTTTTGTGAACAGGTCCACCGGGCCATGTGTAGGGATGACCTGCTGTCCAATATATATCATTTTAAGCTGACGGTAAATTGTGTTTACTTAAACTACCCGGCTATAACGATGACTTAGAAACGACTATATGTTGTTAATTATGAAAAGTTGGTATTTTAATGAAGCAGAGACCTACTGTAGTTCTTTCTTATATTTCCTTTGAGTTTCGATAAATCAGTTGCTAAGGTATTCAATTTACCATCAGCTGGGAAAAACAGACTATATTCTATAAGAAGTTCCTTATTAAATTGATAACATATTTTAGTGCTACCCAGAATGAAATAAACAAAAGCATGCCTGCAATGGAGGTACTAGTAAGTAACATGGATATGTGACTTTTGTAATGTTAATTAAAGTGTTCAGTGTTAAATTAATACCAAATTTACTATACTATAAGTGTTCAAAGTACATTGCTTGACTGTTAAGGCAATAGGAATGTATAAGTGTAATAAACTATTGACAGATAAAATGCTGGATGCATTGCAGAATAAAACACAAGAGGAGTTAAAGATGGGGGAGAATATATGAGTGGGCAGGCTAGAAAGATACAAACAGTTGAACTAAATGACCGAATGGTGGACCAGCGAAAATATATCTTAAGTAGAAAGGTATATTATTAAAAATATGAGAACAAAAAACACACGCTTTGTTTAGACAGATCATTATGGGAGGTTCATAACATGCCGACTTTGACAGTTAATGATTTTAGTATTAACACTAGATTAGCGGGCTAGCGGTTTATTTATATGTACTGCCCAGCGGGGTGTTTTTAGCCAAAATAGGGCTGTTTACGTGATCATTTTCATGCCTAAATAAGACCCAGAGCATAAAACTAGTATCTATCCTAAAAGGACATAAACAGAGCTTTCCAATGACACCATAACGATCCTTTTATGATGGCTAGTTTTCTTGCAACAACCGCGCAACGCGAGTGCAAAAAGCATGTAATTCGGCACTTTCCCCATACAATTCCGTATATAGCGAGTGAGAGAGGGAGGGAGGAGGTGGGATTCGTGTCAGTAGGTTCGCCGCGGTGGTCTGGAGCAGTCATACGCTCGCTACTCTCCTGCCACCACTTGTCTCTCTCTCTCAGCAACATTACGTGCTGAAATTGCCACACGACCTATGTCGAGCGCCGCCAGATAGTCCAGATTTATTATACTCGACTTATGTTGCGCGCCGACACTTAGGGGTTAAACATTAATTAAGATACTATATACAAATGTATAACAAAGAATGCAAACATACAGTACTCTTATGTATATCATTAAATGAATACACCAAATTGCTTAGCGTTTAACTGGAAATTAGTATTAGAAATTATATAAAGACAAATAAAACAAATTTGATATATTATCCTATAGTAATCTTACGAATATTAGAGGAATTCGCAACAGTTCTTAGCATATAATTATATTGGTTTACAGTGAAGATACGGTGGCTAATGAGTGTACCAAGGTGTTGTTAGTATACCTGTCTTGTATTATATAGTGTAACTTGCTGCTTGCTTGCTTGCTTGTTCGTCAAGGGGAATCCACGCAATGCGAGCTAAGCTCATTATTATCGCGCCTCCTTAACTGGGAATGTATTGCGTGAAATGCATGTTAAGTGTTTATGTATCGTTGGAATGGCTGTGGATGTGTGTGTAGTCTGTATTTTAGCCAATTGGCGACATCTGGAAACGAAGGCTTAGGGTTAATCTGTATGATACCATTCTCACTACGGTACCAGTCTCACCCGAAGGCTTAGGTTGACCAGTAGCTTAGGTTGACCAGTACGATACCCATCTCACCTTGTAACCGATCACCAACCCCAGATGGGACGTCACAACTTCGTCCACCTATACCAGGTTCCTATATATACTGCTAGGTGAACAGAAGCTACACCGTTAGGAGACTTGCCCAAATGTCTCTTCCCCGCCCGGGTCTCGAACCCGGGACCTTCTGGTTGTGAGCCAGACGCGCTATCAGTTACGCCATGGGGGTGTGTTAAAAAATGTCCACCCGGAGTATTGAACCTGGTGTTGAGCTTTGCTTGGGTAATGCCCCCTTCACACATACAGGACTCGGGCGCCGAATACAGCAGAGTAGCGTTTTTGTCCCCCGACTTTTGGAGCTGGCTCGGTATGCCGCATCCAAAGGACTTCACCAGACTACAGCCGCATACAGCCGACGTTGTCGTCTTGACTCCGGAGAAGTCTTGAGACTCGAACCGACCAAAAAAATAACGGTCATTTTTACATGCCGACTTCACCCGCATCTATAAGACTTCAGCCGATCGACTCCAGAATACAGACGATCGACTTCAGAGTCGAACCGCATACACTGGCATAAAGCCGACACATACAGGTTCTGTGGCCAACGGAGGTATATACGTCCTCGCCGAAAAAACATCGTAGCAGCGAAACAACTGCACCTATGGCTTTCATATTTTTACCACATGTACCTTACCCTTTTGGCTACCCACCACAAAAATCCCAAATCCCTCCTCCTACCCACACGCTGACTGTCGGTCCCGTCAGAAGGAAAACAAAAAAGGAAAATATGTGGCGGCGAAACGACTGCACCAATCGGTTCCATATTTGTGTGACAAGTCCCTTACCCTTCTGCCTTCCCCCCACCACACCCCCAACTGCCTCCCACCTCCCACTTCCAGCGTATCCGTACGAAGAAAAGGAAAAAAAGGAAAATCCGTGATGGCGAAAGTACCTCACCAATCGGCTTCATATCTGTCAAAACACAAGTCAATTACCCTTCTACCTTCCCCCCATCAACCCCAAAACCACCCTCCCACCCATACATTCCGATACCATAAAAGTCTCTGTAGTCTATAGTGTCTTTTCAGCTACTTTCGGGACCATCGGGGACCTGTTTTCTGGCGAGGGGAGTGTTTTTTTTACCATTATCCTTCCTTTCTCTCCCAACTTGATAGATTTAGCCCCCCCCCCCCCCCAAAAAAAAAAAACAAAAAAAAATCTGGCACTGGCAGAAGCACACCGTCAAAATTGGCTGGCACTCAGCGGGTTAAATGAGAGGGAAGAGAGTAGGAAGAGAAGAACAGGGGGTAGTAGGGAGGTAGTGAGGGAGGGAAGAGGTGGATGAGAAGAAGGGAGGAAGAAGGAGGAAAAGAACGATGACAGGAGGAGAAGGAGGAAAAGTAGGGAGAGAGGAGGAAAAGAAGGGAGGGAGGAGAATGAGGAGGAGAAGGGAGGGAAGGAGAATGAGAAGCAAGAGGAGGAGGAGAAGAGAGGGAGGGAGTTGAATGAGAAGCAGAGAGGAGGAGGAGAAGGGAGGAAGGGAGGAGAATGAGAAGGAGAGTGGAAGAGGGTGATCTCGTCGATTACTGGGTCAAGTGCGCTGCGTGGGGCCTATATATAGGGGCCTATCGCCGTTCTGTGGTTGGGAATTTTTTTTTATTTTTTTTGGTCAGCTTGATGCGGCTGTTTGTGGTTCGAGTTGGGTGTTGTCGGTTGGATGTTTCTGTTGTCTGCTCAAGTTGGCTCGACTCTTCTGCCATATTGGGTTCCGGGTGTTGTCATACGTCTGCACTCCTGTCAATGTGGTTGGAGTCTGCTGTATGCGGCTGCATGCGGCTGAATTCCGCTATTGTCTGTTGTACTCGTATGACTCATATTTTTGCATAATTTTTAATAATTTTATGCAAATATATGCAAATTTATGCACAAGACTTCAGCAGACTTCAGCAGACTTTTGCGGTTGTACTCGTGTCTGGCGGCTGTACTCTGGTGTATGCGGCAGTAGTCTTTATGATATACATGAAACACAATTCGAGCCGATATACACAAGGACTACAGCCGCATACAGAAGACTTGGTACGACTAGCGCCGACTAGAGCAGACTACTCCCCGCATCCACCAGACTAATTTCAAGTCTGGCCCAAATTTCAAAACTGACAAACATTTTCGTCGCGGACCGCGACTTGACACGCATTGCCAGGACTTCACCAGACTACAGACGACTACAGCCGCATGGGTAGGAATAGGTGCCGACTTGATGCCGCATGCAGCAGAGTCGCTACTCGGCTGCTTTCTGCTGCATTCGGCGCCCGAGTCCTGTATGTGTGAAAGGGGCATAACTCACTAACAGTCTACCCGTTAACCACCCCAAAATGTGCTTTATGCCCTGCCGGTTCGAACAAGGGACTCATAATATAAAGTTCACACCGCTCCAGACAGAACAGTCCACCACAGTGTGTGTGTGTGTGTGTGTGTGTGTGTGTGCTGTCTTTCTCTCTCTCTCTCTCTCTCTCTCTCTCTCTCTCTCTCTCTCTCTCTCTCTCTCTCTCTCTCTCTCTCTCTCCTTCTTCTTCTTTGCCATCCTTTCCTACCACTGTCCCTTACTCTCGGGTTAGCTACCTCTACTAGTCCTGACTATCTCGCTGGGATCATAAGGTCTGTGTGGTTAGTTTATCTATGTAAATGTCTCTCTCTCTCTCTCTCTCTGGGTGTGAACAAAACACACACACATAAATAAGCGTAGGGATGTGGTGACCCCACCGCTCGTCACTATGTGGCGCCGACAGCCCCTAGCGGTTGGGACCGGAAATCCCACCTCCAGAATTGTTAGGAGGAGGCTGTAGACACCAGCAGAACATGGCGGTACTGCTGAGGAGCACAAGGTGGGGGCGGGGGGCGACCAGTCTGTCCACTGGAAACAACTCGCCAAAATGCTCTGGACCACCACCTTCTACACTTACTATTGATTTATGTACTATTCGTGGCCTTTCCTCCAACTTTTTCTCTGTGGAACCCCACCTCTCCTCTCCCAACCCTGATATTCTCTTTCTCACCGAGATACAGTTGTCTGGAACTACTGACAGCAAAACCTTCTCTGTATCCTCCTACTATCTCTATCCTCAGTTTCGAGCCAAAGGTGGATGTTGCGTCTATGTACGCAACAATCTTGCTTTCTCTCGTTTTCCCAATTTAGACTCTTCTGAATTCTCAACTCTCTGGCTTAAGCTTTCTTGTCCCTTTCAAGCTAAATATTTCTGCGCTGTATATCTCTCACCCCAATTCTACTGACTATCCAAACTTATTTGACTATCTAACTTCTAAAGTGGAACACATACAATCCATCTCGCCTTTCGCAAAAATCTCCATCTTAGGAAATTTAAATGTTCACCACCACCAATGGCTCTCCTCTGTTTCCACTGACCAACCTGGTGAACAAGCTTACATCTTCTCTATCTTAAGCGACCTAGAGTAGTTAGTCCAGCAACCCACCCGTATCCGTATCCCGTATCGCTTCGCAGATCAGCCCAACATTCTTGACTTATTTCTAACTTCTAACCCTTCTGCTTATACTGCAAATGTTTTCTCTCATTTGGGCTCCTCCGACCATAAACTAATATCTGTCACCTGTCCTATCTCTCCGGTACGGCCACCTGATCCTCCCAACCAGCGGCGCTTGTGGCACTTTGGCGCTGCTGACTGGGAGGCCTCCGGCAGTACTTTTTTTTTATTTCTCATGGAATGACTTCTGTTTCCGTGGCCTGGGACCCTCGGAGAGTGCTGAACGCATTACCAAGGTAATCCTCTCGGGCATGGAAGCATATATTCCATTTTCTTTTTCTCAGTCTAATGCAAACAAATCTTGATTTACTCACGCTTGTTCTACTGCTGTCCGCAACAAGGAGGAAGCATTCAAACGGTACCGACGCCTTAAGACTCAAGAATCAAATTCTTCCTATCTTTCTGCCTGGAATCAAGCCAAATCTGTTCTTCGACTTACCAAACACTATATCATCAATAATAAATGCACTGAACTATCCAACTCTAGCTCTTCCCAAGCTTTCTACCATCTAGCCAAAAACCTCTCCAGCCATTATTCTTCCTCGTCTTTCCCTCCCCTTTACCACTCTGATGGCACAACCTTCTGACAAAGCTGAACTCTTCGCTCAAACTTTTGCTAGAAACTCTACCTTGGATGAGTCCAATGCTATTCCTCCCTCTCCACCCCCGCTCTCCTATGTATGCCTAATATCCTAATTTCTTCTAAAGATGCATTTTCTACCCTCTCTGGGCTTAATACTAAGAAGGTGTACGGTCCGGATGGTATTCCTCCTGTTGTACTCAAAAACTGTGCTTCCGTGCTGACTCCCTGCCTAGGCAAACTCTTTTGTCTCTGTCTCTCCTCTAACGTCTTGCTCTCATTCAACCTGTCCCAAAGAAGGGTAACTGCTCTCAACCCTCCAACTATCGTCCAATTGCTCTCATCTCTTGTTTCTCTAAAGTTTTTGAAACTATTCTTGCTTCCAAATTTCTTAAGTATTTCTATTCTCATAATCTACTCTCAGATCTCCAGTATGGCTTCCTTTAGGGTCGCTCTCCTGGTGATCTTTTTTTAATATCTTACTAACTCTTGGTCATCCTCCTTGCGGGACTTTGGTGAGACCTTTTCTATTGCATTTGACATATCGAAGGCCTTCAATAGAGTCTGGCACAAATCTTTAATTTCTAAACAACCCTCCTTCGGTTTCTATCCCTTCATCTGTGCCTTTGTCTCTAATTGTATTTCTGGCCGTTCCATAGCTGCGGTTGTGGACGGCCATTGCTCACTTCCTTGTCCTATCAACTCCGGTGTTCCTCAGGGCTCTGTCCTATCTCCCATTTTCATTCTAATTTTCATAAAAGATCTTCTCAACTGTACCTCCAGTCCCATCCATTCATACGCAGACGACTCTACCTTACACTACTCAATTAGTTTTCCTGAAAGCCCCAGACAGCAATCCCTAAAAAACTAAACTAATGAATCCATGCAACACTTATCTTCTGATCGAACTACTATTTGCAATTGGGGCAGAGAAAACCTTGTTGCCTTTAATGCTTCCAAAACCCAATTTCATCATCTTACTATCCGTCCGGAACTCCCAGAGGAGTATCCCTTACACTTCAACAATACAAAAATCAATACTTCATCTTCTCTCATTATTCTCGGTGTCTCTATGTGTTCTGCTCTCAGTTGGAAGGACCATATTACCAGTCTTGCTAAGGCAGCCTCCCAGAAGCTGGGTGTGCTCAACCGCCTCAAGGGGTTCTTTATCCCTGCACAGCTTCTTGTTCTGTACAGGGGCACAGTGTATCCTTGTATTGAGCATTGTTCACATGTGTGAGGAGGGTCCTCTCACACCGCACTCCTAGACAAAGTAGAAAGGAAAGCCTTTTGTATTATTATAAATCCTGCCCACTCACGAACTCTCTGCATTCTTTCTCTCTTCGCCACAATGTTGCATCTCTCTCGCTATTCTATTGCTACTACAATAATACATGTTCCTCAGAGCTTTCCCAGTGTATACCACCTCCTCTACGTAGGGTACGTAGTAGCCGTCTTGCAACACAATCCTATCCCTACTTTGTGCAGCTATCCAACCCAAGAGTGAAACGTTATTCTCAGTGTTTCTTCTATTCAACTGCTGAGCTCTGGAACTCTCTCCCAGAAGCAGTCTTTCCCTCTTCCTATGACTCAAATTGTTTCAAACTCTGTGTGTCCAGGCATATTGGCTCGAACGTCCCTTGAATTTGGCCCTGTCACTCATTCAACTCTGGGGGAGGCACGCGATACAGGCAGTTCTGCATTTTGTCTCCCTCACTCACATAGAAAAACAAAGGCGAGGTGGTCACGACTTAGTTCTAATAGAGTTAGCAGAACCGCACATGATGAATGGGCGAACAGATGGATAGCACAGAAGAACGAACAAAGAGAGAGAGAGAGACACGCGTTTAATATAGAAGACAATAGTTATATTTGCATTAGATAGTAACCTTTGTGACATTTATGAACGTATCTTTGAATAAGGTAGTGAGACCAAAACATGAATGAAGTAACGCAAAATATGTATGCCGCTTGTAGTAATATTATTATTATTTGAAGACCATAATTATGAATAAACAATAAGAATTCTATTTAAGTTGTGATTGAAATCCACGGTATCAAGAACAATTCCACCCAGACCACCATCATCACTAACACCACAATTATCATATAATACTACCCCATAACCACCTCACCAGTACCATCACATCACATCACATTCACCATGATCACTATTATTGTACCAACTCCACATCACCACCACCACACTACATCACCATCAACAGATCAATTATATTAAATCACCGGTGCTACATCACCACAATCAGCATCAACACAACCACCAACAGTAACAAGTACTGCCCGATACCTCATAAATTGCAGGCTCGCTATCGCTCACCAGGAACATATTGACACCTAAATGGCAAGCAATATCTAAAAAAAATAACAAAGACATGGAATGAAAGGTCTCTCCCTCAACACGGTGCCCACTCTAGCCATTATAATCTGCAAGACATGCTTTCTTAATGCTGTTGAGATGTTATTTCGATATGATAACCTTGATTATTGAATGACCTTATCACTTAATAACCGTTTATTGAACATTTTGCTGAATATCTTACCCTCTTGGAAGGTACAGAGTCGTGGGATATCCGGAACTGGCCCATCGACTAATGTGGTGTCACACAAAAGCAATTTTCTATTTTATTGTTTTGTTCTCGTACTATTTAGAGTTTTGTTTTCGCATGGGAATCGGAAACTAGATCGAAGGTTGATTATGTTTGGTAGTTTATTCTTATGGAACATATATTTTGAAGCTGCCAGACTACAATTGCTCGTAAATATTGACGTACAAATCTGTCATCTTAAGTCAGGAAGAGACGTCAAACTTGGTAGATACATACGATAATTTTATCAAGTCAGTATTCAATGCACAAAATAAATACATCCCCAAAAGAAAATTTAGATCAACACAGAACCAACCCAAATGGATGAATAATAGACTATTAGATCTTCTAGGACAAAAGAGAGGAATAGATAGAAAAATTAGAAAAGGCGAAATTCACCTACTTGCTTACTATCAGAATCTATCAAGACAGGTAAAAAAGGATATTCGGAAAGAAAAAAGAAATTATGAAATTAAGGTTGCCAATGACTCAAAAAATAATCCTAAAGCTTTTTACCAACTATATAAATCCAAGGTTAGAGATGTAATTGGTCCCCTTAAAACTTCGATAGGAGAAATGACAGAAAATGATTTAGAAATGTGCAGTACATTAAATAGTCAATTTCTTTCCGTTTTCACTAATGAAAATTTGGCACAGTTTCCAGAAGTCCGTAAGGTATATAGCGATAGTATAGAAAATAGGTTAAGTACGGTTACTATAAGTAGAAATGATGTGCTTAAGGAAATTGACAGACTGAAACCTCATAAATCGCCTGGTCCTGATGAGGTATATGCTAGAGTATTAAAAGAATGTAGGGATGAGTTAAGTTACCCATTAACATTTTTATTTAACAAGTCATTGGAGACAGGTATAGTTCCAGAAGCTTGGAAGCTTGCAAACGTAGTTCCGATCTTCAAAAAAGGTGACAAATCAATAGCATCCAATTACCGTCCCATTAGTCTTACATCAATCATAGGAAAGCTACTAGAGTCAATTATTGCTAGTAAAATTAGAAACCACTTAGATACATTTAATTTAATAAATTCTTCTCAGCATGGATTCACTCAGGGACGTTCTTGCCTTACTAATTTGCTTAGTTTTTTCTCAGAGGTATATGAAGCAGTAGATAATGACAAGTCATATGATATAATATATTTAGATTTCAGTAAAGCTTTCGACAGAGTCCCCCATGAGAGATTGATGAGAAAGGTTGAGGCGCATGGAATAGGTGGGGCGTTGTTGGGATGGATTAGGTCATGGCTAATTGGTAGGAAGCAGAGAGTCAGCATAAATGGTACGAAGTCAGAATGGGGAGCAGTCAAAAGTGGTGTCCCCCAGGGATCTGTATTAGGTCCCCTGTTGTTTGTTATATACATAAATTACCTTGATTTAGGTATAACTAGTAGGATAAGTAAATTTGCAGACGATACCAAAATGGGGAGAACAATTGATTCAGATAGAGATATAGAGTGCCTCCAAAGGGATCTAGATACCTTACACGAATGGTCAGTAAATTGGCAGATGAAGTTTAACATTGACAAATGCAAGGTATTAAAGATAGGGAAGATGCATACAAATGTTAAATATAAACTAGCTAATGTGGAATTAGAAAACTCGAATTGTGAGAAAGATCTAGGTGTGTTTGTTAGCAATGATTTGAAGCCTAGACAACAGTGTATAAGCGTTCGAAACAAGGCAAACAAGATTCTCGGGTTCATCTCAAGGAGTGTGAGTAACAGAACTGCTGATGTTATCTTAAAACTTTACTTGTCATTAGTGAGACCCCATATGGATTATGCTGTTCAATTTTGGTGTCCTTATTACAGAATGGACATAGATTCATTGGAGAGAGTACAACGTAGAATGACAAAAATGATCCATAATATTAGAAATCTTCCGTATAAAGAAAGGTTGAAGAAATTAGGCTTACATTCGTTAGAGAGACACAGAGTTAGAGGGGATATGATAGAGGTGTTCAAGTGGGTTAGTGGGATTAACAAAGGGGACATGACAAATGTACTAAAGCTCAGTGATAGCGAAAGAACTCGTACCAATGGTTTCAAATTAGATAAATTTCGTTTCAGAAAAGATATAGGCAAATATTGGTTTGGTAACAGAGTTGTAGATGGGTGGAATGGACTACCAAGTGCTATAGTGGGATTAAAAACGATAGGGAGCTTTAAGATAAAATTGGATAAGCATATGGACGAGAAGGGTTGGGTGTGAAGGGGGATCAGCAGGGTTGGGCCAATCAGCGCTCTGCAGACCCCCGTAATCCTGCGTTAATCTCTAACCGTTTTGGTAAGATGATCATCAGGGTATTAGAGTGTTGAGCCTATAATTGGGCTTTGTAATTGGGATTGTGTGGGACAGGGATCTGCCTTGCTTAGGACAATCGGCTTTCTGCAGACTCCCATTTTCTTATGTTCTTATGTTCTTATGTTCAACTGGTACATTACCTAAATTCATAAACTGTCAGACGAAAGTTGGCGAAGATAAAATACGGAAAACGTAAATAGTTCTTCAGCAGAGCAGAATAACTGTATAGATGGTATTTTGCACTCTAAACAATAATTACACTGTACAATATCTCATTCTTACATTAATAGTATCTACCTGGAACGGTTCTCAAGGTCTCTGATATACTAACTCTTCCTTATAACTCCTTGTAAATATAACAAATTATCTCTTCCTCTCGAAATTCGTTCCTGCTTCTTCTAGATAGAAACACTACACAGGCGATAAAAGGGAGAGACACAAAGAGGGATGGTTCAATACCACACGTGATGAACAAGGAAGAGAGAGAGAGAGAGAGAGATGTTAATAGGGATAACGAATGAAAGTGGAATATAGGGAGAGCAAATAATAAGCAGAACATTATGCAGTAGATACAGTGCATGGGAGAGTGATGAGATGTGGGAGACTCTACATACATTTTAATATTCATATCTGTTCTGTCTATTGTTTTATGCAGCTTAATTTATTGTTCTGTATCTTCTACCTTTTCGATTTCGATCACGTTTCATCAACCCTCTCTCTCTCTCTCTCTCTCTCTCTCTCTCTCAGCAGTGAGACACCAGGATCGAGACTCTTTAATCAGTGACATGAAAATCGACCAAATTGGAGATTCTAATGTTCTCCTTCAAACTTGGCCGAATAATTAGACTTGAATCTAATCAGGCTTCTACCCTCCTCTTCCTCCTAATTTATCTTATTATTTCTCCTCCCCCAAAATTGATTTTAATAGAAATGTTGTTTTGGCAATATATTCCAAATTATAGCTCCGGACATAGACTTGAAGCCTGTAGATTCGACTAATCAACAAAGTGAAGCCGGGAGGTCTTACTTCAGGCTGGGAGGGAGACCTAGATACAGAGTCTGTCATCGTGGACATACGACGCCTGGTTGTCTCCTCGTGGCTTGGTGCAATCTCAGACTCCTTCAAGCTGCATCGCCACTGTTCTGTTGTTGGCACTGCCCCCATAGCATATGTTAAATATGGGATTATTCATACAATGCTAATTTATTAGAAACAATGAGGTTATTTTGATTTGACATGTCGATGGGCTTTATAGTGATATATTGAAACTAATTTCAGATAACTTCTACAGATATTTTCACAGCAATTGTTCCGAGGAACTTGCTTCAATTGTGCCGCCTCTCCACATCTTTCCCCGTAGAACTAGGGCAGCTGAGAGCGCCCATGAATTTACACTTTCTCCTCCACAATGCAGGACTTCTGCTTATCAGAATTCATTTATCCCCAGAGCTACTACTCTTTGGAATTCACTTCCCTCGAATTGCTTTCCACAAACTTACAATCTACAAATGTTTAAATCCAGTTGTCACAAACATTTTATGAATGGAGGATGCCTTTAGGCACATGGACCTTTTTGTTTTATCTGTGTTTTTCCTTCCTCCGTTCATTGTCTCTTAAAAAAAAAAAAAAAAAAAAAAAATATATAACACAAATTCCATTCCAATATCTCCCGTTGGCGTATCAGGAATCGAACACGGGACCAATAGGTTACCAGTCCAGTAACAAGATCACTCCACCACACACTTATATTCATATTTTATTTTCACACCATCACACACACCTTATTTTGTCGCTTAGGGTAAGTATAAGGGAGTTAAAGGAATTACTATTGGTGGAAATGTAATGATTGGTGTTGACGCATTTGGTGGACATTATGTTGTTTGTATAGTTCATAATGTTTTACCTGAGATGAATGGTTAATTGATGACCATGAGATCTGGTATTTATATTAGATTAAAAACATACCGGGTACAACAAAGACAGATCGGAACAAGTGAGACAAACACAAAACAGACATATTGTACAACTGACTATGATTTAGCTGATCTTGCTTGTCTGTTACCAATGCCTAAGACAAAACACTAGTGTGTTGGTAATATATAGTATAATATCTAGGTTTAAGACATGTGGGAAATCTGCTACCAAGTCGTGCATACGATTTTGCCAGACTTTTATTCTGAATGTGTCATGTGCTGAGTTCTTTCCCACTGTTTGTGTATTGGGTATATTCTAAAAAGTTACCAGTGCAACATTACACATTTATGAACGAACAAATCTGATTTACTCTAATGATTATCTCTGTTAAACTAGTTGATATCAAGTGTCCTTTCATAATCATAACTTAGCTTTGTTAGTAGTGTTCGTTCCATATAGACTGGACAACACTGTTTCCACATTAGATACTACACTGTAAACATGGAAAGATTAATTGTAAACAAAAAATATACACATGACAATTGTTTTATTAGTGTGTATAATAATATGAATAGATTAACAGAAGAACACTGTTTATGTGTACAATATCTGTTATAATTAATTGTTCAATTGTTACAGGGTACCTTCATATCCTTGTAGCCTCCTTCTTTTTCATTGATTCAGGCGGTTGCCTGAATCACACTTATTATAGCTGAGTATCCCGGTAATGCTCTCATTTATATTACATAAAACAATATCTTCTTTTTGACCAGTGTCGAAAACATGTTGCCACCTTGACACAACATCTCTGTAAGAACATCACTAAATCGTATGTCCCAGCAATAGTAAATCCGTCACTACCGTAATTAAACTAACCTAATTCCCTATTGCTTGGAAATCCCAATAGGTCCTTATCTCTCATTTACTAATGTTGAGCCCAGACTTACGAGTTTGCCATCTTTCTAAAACCTAAGTGACTCAATCCCCGGTCTCTCTCCATAATCACCCTCCCAACAACCCTTCTCCCCGCAATATGTAATACCATGAAGACTCCATTCTTACAGTGTCGCATTTTAGGTCTCCCTACAAATTTAGTTCTTAATCCCTCAGTTTCCTCCATTCCTATATTCCCAACGACCTTATCATCCCACCTTTCACATTTTTAAGGTTACAACCACCCCATCCACCAGTTTCTTCTATGTCCATAATTATATCTGCTGTTCTGCCATGCTTAACTTCATCAACGACCCCATCCCTCCATATTTAAAAGCTCCCTAACATCATGCTCCTCTCAGAGTTCGCTACCTCATCAAACTTTCAAATAAACACTATCTTCATTTCCTCTTCTTTAAAGCCCCAGAATCTCCATTATCACATCTTCTGAAACCACAATGACCCCAAACCCCGATTCTTTAATATATCTAATCCATATTTGCCGATCATGTAAATAACCCAACAACCTACTTCTCCATAATTTAAAAATGTCAATACTCTGCCCTTTAAAACAACCCATCATTGCCGCCTGTGCCTCGCAGGGATGGAAGTACCGATAATGAATGTAGGTCGTCTTGCCCATAAGTATGTTCACACACTTTAAAATAGTTTTATTCAGACTTTAAAAGAAAGTTGTATAAGTTGGGTTATTTCAGGTTTACTTTATGCCAGGTTAGATTAGAAAAGTATATTTGTGTGTATTTTTTACTTTATGCCAAAGATAGAATATGCTAGGTTACGTAGGGTCAGATTAAGGTTTGCTTGAAAAATTATAGGTAATTTTAGTTTATATTTGGTTGGTAAAGGTCAGGTTTGGGCAGGTTAGGTGAATATCAAGATGGACAGGTAAATTTATGATGCTATAGTTGTGAGCAAATAGAACTAGAGCAAGGGAAGACTGTGGAAGACATTTGTTTACTCATGTTCACTAAGTCTTCCAGCTCTGTCTACCTGTATGCTGCATTTAGCTTATCTCTCACTCACACTCACACTCCCCCTCCCCCCCCCCCCCTTCTCTCTCTCACACACACACACACACACACACACACACACACACACACACACACACACACACACATTTCTCTCTCTCTCTCTCTCCGATAATGTATACAGGACTGACTCCTGGGTCCCGCCCTCCGATAGGTTATTGAAGACCAGGGCACACCGTGGTCTGATGGTTGGCTTTTACGTTTGTTTCTTTTCATTTCTTCTTCTGTTGTCTTCTTTTGGTCTCTTATTACATTTGTTTTCCATAATTTGTTGATATCTTCTGCTTAGTCATATTTTGTTAACGTGACTGTACTAAACACTGTCACATAGTTTATTCTTCCAACTGCACATTGTATTTCGTCCATTATATGAATAGTAAAGCCCTATAGGCACGATTAAGAATATGGACATACAGAATAGGAAGTAGTTTATGTATTATTTCGTCAGTGATGGTAACTCAACGAGAGGTGGAGCGAGGGATTGAGATTGTGGAAGGTTCAAATATATGTGCATAATATGGACAGTTAAAGACAGACTTTATACTTGTATTATATTTGCTAATTTAATCTTGAATTATATATAGTACTTCTGAATACGTTCTAAGTTACCATTCAATACATTGGATGTGAAGTTCACTCGTTTCAGTTTCCTTTATATTTTATCTCTAAGGTCTGATACCATTATATATACATTTAATAATTATTCTCCCTAATATAAATGGAGTGGTGGCAGTCTTTAGAGAGTTACTTAACCCGGCAAGCGCGATAGGCCTCACGGAAGGCTTCCTATAGGGAACGCGATAGGCCTCACGGAAGCAAGACCATAAAAAAAAGCTTTCCAAAAAAAAAAAAGGGCCTATCAAAACAAAGGAATTTGTCTCTAGGTGAGATAATTCCCCTCCAGTACTCATCCATGTAAATCTCACCCACCCCCCTCCCCTCCTTCCCCACCTTATTCCCCCCTCCCTCCCCTCCTCAATTATCACCTATTTTCCCTCTTATTATCATCATTTATCGGTTATTTTTCTCTCCCGCGATAATGTAGCACAAGTGGGTTGCAGAAAAGATCGATATGTAACACCCAGACACCGGCCCACACCGCCCCGCTCGTCTCAGTTACCTCACAGACAGCGAGAGAGGAGGGTTGCCTGTAGCTCTCTCTCGCCTGACATTACGACCGGGTGGCCAATATCTTCGTTTTTTCACCCCCCACCCAAATGCTTTTCCCACTTATTTTAGCACTCTTGAAGGTTCATATATACATCATAATTATATGTAAAATAAAAGCATACCGAAAACAAATAATGCTCTATATTGTAAATCTAACGAATTCTGTCAGAATCCAAAGGCTAGAAATGCACAAATAACTACCCTAGCCCCTAGGTCTATTTAGCGCTTACCGGGTTAAACAAGATATAACTCCAATCTTTAGTCTCCATTGTAGAACAAGGGGATTAGATTGTGACTTTTCGGGTGAAAAAATAAAGAGAATCACCGTTGACTGGAAGTAAGATTCATAGTGAATGTGAAGCCGGTGACCGGGGTGGAGGGGGGGATCTAAAGGGGGCTGATATAAGACGCAGATAGATGATGCGGAGGAAGTTACAAGAAGAACGATGAGGTGGTGAAAAGGGTGGCTGGCAGTGTGAACATGACTGGGAGGGATGAAAAAGGACTGGAGAGGTGAATTGGAAAGGAGATAAATAAGTGAAATTAGTGTTATTTGAAAGGATACAATGTAGAAGAAGAAATGGAAGAACAAAATATGAAATAAAGAAGGGAAGAGGGGGCAATGAGAACACATTGGGATGTGCAGGCGATAGGTAGAGGGAGTGGCCGGGAGATCGATCCAGTGCAAAGAGTTTTAATCTAAAATAAACATTAAACAGGAGATGGCACAGTGACAGCTATAGATGGGGTGCGACAATGCAACGTAGTAAAGGTATGTATGAAGGGTGACTGGTTGAATGGTAAGGATTAAATAAACAACAAAGACTGACCATTTGAAGAGTAAAATAGTGGTTATGGTGGTGATAGTTAATAACGAGGGAGTGGGTAGATTGAAATGAGGGACAAAGCGTGAGTGGATAAATAGTGCGAAGGCTGTCAGTTTTAGTGGTAGGAATTGGAAAAGGCAAAAGAGGTCAATAACAAGATATAAGAAAGAGAGAGAGAGAGAGATAGATCACTTCTTCAGAGCCTGACACATATACAGTATCAGAAGATATAGATAACAGATACATTCACAGTCCTCTCAGTTCATAATACTGTAGTTCCTCTATTGCTGCTGTTAATATATTGTTTGTGCTGATGATTGTATAATATTATACTGTATAGGTTTATACAGTATATATATCTATGCATGTTGTAGCTGTTTCCCACACGGTAACAACAAAAGGATATTCTCAGACTTTCTTCTATTCAACTGCTGAGCTTTGGAACTCTCTCCCAGAATCAGTCTTTGCCTCTTCCTATGACTTAAATTGCTTCAAACTTCGTGTGTCCAGGTATTGTAGCTCTAACGTCCCTTGATTTCGGCCCTGTCACTCTTTTAAATCTGGGGAGGCACTCGCTGCAGGCAGTTATGCCTTTTGTCTTCCTCATTCACATAGGAAAAAGAAAGAAAAAAACGCACACAAAAATTAATATATTTTGCAAAGCTTATTATTAACTTAACCCAAAATATTCGAAACTGTCAAAGTCTTTCTTCCCATTTCTTCATTCCCTGCTTAAGACTTTTATCATCTATGTTTCTTTGTGCGATATAGGCTAGTCTTTCTTATTCATACTTAATTGTTAACTTTTTCTCCATGACTTTATAACTCATATCTTATTTTGTATATAATTTATTTTCAAATGTATTAATTATATCCAAATTACCTCTTTGAGTTCCCCATAATGTCCTATTAAAGGGTCCTCCTCCTGTGTGATAATTATACTTCTATTAAAGGGTCCTCCTCCTGTGTGATAATTATACTTCTATTAAAGGGTCCTCCTCCTGTGTGATAATTATACTTCTATTAAAGGGTCCTCCTCCTGTGTGATAATTATACTTCTATTAAAGGGTCCTCCTCCTGTGTGATAATTATACTTCTATTAAAGGGTCCTCCTCCTGTGTGATAATTATACTTCTATTAAAGGGTCCTCCTCCTGTGTGATAATTATACTTCTATTAAAGGGTCCTCCTCCTGTGTGATAATTATACTTCTATTAAAGGGTCCTCCTCCTGTGTGATAATTATACTTCTATTGGTAGTCTTATGGTATAATGTGGTGCATTGGTTGTTGTGTTTGGCTCACAACCAAGAGTACCTGGGTTCTATTCCCGGACACGACGAAGTATTTAGTACAATCTTACACCCGACGCCTCAGTTCAACTAGCATTTAATGGACACGTTAAGTTATTGGATATTTGTGGCGCCCCATCTGGCGATGTAAACTGTGGTAACCTGGATAATAATTATGTAGTATCAGGTTGGATAACTCACCCGAATTACCCACCACAGACTCCAAAGGGCAAACATACAGAGATGATCGCCTCGGCTAAGCCTAGTCTAAAGTGGGTCCAGTAACTTTGCATTTTATTTTCCCCCATCCGTTTTTCTGTTATTATAATTTTGTGTTTCACTCTTTATATATTTATTTTACTCTGTTCTCGTCAATATGGTTTTTATCTCTTATTTTTTGCTGTCTTTTATATTTCAATAAAATCCTTCATTTTAGGTCCTCTTTCATAACTAATATAATATATTTTTTCTTTAATATTTATTTGCACTATTTGTGTCTTTCTTCATTATTTTCCCCCTCCCATACGATATATCCACTTCGTATTCTTCTTCATAATATTATTTGTCATTCATTGGTTCATTTAATACATCTATCCAGTGTTATTTCTTGTATTTTCCTCCATTAAGTAATAATAGTTCTTGTTGGTGCGGGATCATTGTCCTCTCTTTGTTAGGAACATCTCTCCCTCTTGCAGCTATTTTTCTTGCTCCCAAATCTGTCATCTATTATTCTTTGGGTGACCTTTATCTTCTTACTTTTCCTCTCCCAAATACACTTTTCTTTGTATTTCGGTATTACTGGTATATACTGTATACTGTATGCTTCCATGTTTTTCCATATATATATATATATATATATATATATATATATATATATATATACAAGTATATACTGTATATGCTAGCCGAGAAGCAAGAGAGAGTCGAAAGATGGAGGGAGTACTTCAATGAGTTGCTAAATGTAAGGAAAGAAGATCCAGCAAACATAGTTGAATATGGTATGGGAGGGAGAAGAGGAGAAGTAGTGGAGGAGGAGGTGGGGATCAGGAGCTCAGAAGTGTAGGAAACTATGAACAGAGTGAAGTTGGGGAAAGCACCAGGAACAGATGGAGTGTGTGGGGAAATGTTGAGGTATGGTGGTGAGATAGTGATCGAATGGGTATGGAAAATTTGCAAATTAGCATGGGAGAAGGGGAATGCACCCGATGACTGGAAGACTGGCATAATAGTCCCCCTATATAAGGGCAAAGGGGAAAGAGGAGTGTGTGGTAACCACCGAGGTATATGCCTTTTAAGCATAGTAGGGAAGGTGTGCAGTAGGGTAGTGATTGAGAGAGTGAAAGTGAGAACAGAGAAATGGATAAGCGACGAGCAGGGAGGTTTTAGGAAGGGAAGAGGATGTGTAGATCAGATTTTTACCCTGAATTGTGTTGTGGAGAAATATCTGGAGAAGCAACAAAAGGTGTATGTTGCCTGTATGGAATTGGAGAAGGCCTATGACAGAGTGGATAGAGAAGGCATGTAGACAGTTTTTTGGAATATAAAAATTATGGAGTAGATGGCAAGTTGCTGAAGGCAGTGAAGAGCATGTATGAGGGTGCAAAGGCGTCAGTACTGTGGAGAATGAGCAGAGCGAGTTCTTTGACCTGAGTGTTGGGTTGAAACAGGGGTGTGTGATGTCCCCGTAGTTGTTTACTGTATATATGGATGGAGTCATGAAAGAATTACTAGGAAGAGCAGTGGATGTTGGTGTATCGCTGAAAAGGGAGGGAAATGAGTGGAAGCTGCCTATACTGCTGTTTGCGGATGACACATTTCTGATGAGCGATAATGAATGGGAGTTGCAATGTCTGGGTGCGGGAGAGGGTGCAACAGGGGAAGAGGGTTGTAGGAACGTTGAAAGCAATAACAAGAAATGGAGTGGTCAGTATGGAAGTGAGGAAGTCCTTGCATCACAGTACGGTAATCCCGACACTAAATTACGGAAGCGAAGCATGGACGTTCATGGAGAGGCTCAGACCAAGAGTGAGAGCGGTGGAAATGAGTTACTTGAGAAGTGCATGCGGAGTTACATGGAGGGATAGACAGACGAATGAGGAAATAAGAAGGAGGTGTGGTGTGGAGGTAGATGTGCTGGAAAGTGTGAAAAGGAACAACTTGAGATGGTTCGGCCATATGGAACGCATGGGAAGTGAGAGAATGACTAAGAGGATGTACGAGAGCGAGGTGGAAGGACAGAGAGGGAGAGGTAGACCGAAGGAGAGGTGGAAGGATGGAGTGAGGAAGTATATGAATGAAGGCGGTGCTGGTTGTCCCCAGTCAACTGACTGGGGACAGAGGTGCTTGGAGGCGGTTCGTTCGTGGCCACCCCTTCAGGGATCATGGTGTCGGGCTATAGATAGATAGATAGATAGATATATATATATATATATATATATAAATATATATATATATATATATATATATATATATATATATATATATATATATATATGTATACTGTATATATATATATATATATATATATATATATATATATATATATATATATACAGTATATATATATATTATATACAGTATATATATTAGGGTGTTTCAATATATCTACCTAAGCTGTTGATTACCATATTGATGCTCCCTATTATCAGTATCATTTGAATATGATTTATGCAAAATTTCTGCTCTGTTGGTTAACATTTAGAGGTTGCACACTTATGCAACTTTTGTATTTATTTTACAGGAAATGTCGTGTAAACTTTCAAAAGTGTGCGACCAGTAAATATTGAGCAATCATTGTAATTTTGGGTGTGTTGCCTTTATAATCTCGAATAGAAACTGTGGAAAAGCAATATGACTTTCGTAGTTTCATTTTATTTCATCCCATATAAATATGAAACACTCTAATATATAGATATACTGTATATATATATATTTACATATATATATATATATATATATATATATATATATATATATATATATATATATATATATATAGATATATTACAAAGACGTTTGGTAGTCAATGTTCTCAAGGGGTTAACTCCAAGTAAGGAAGACTGAAGGTGTCTTTCCTAATGGGTTATATATTGGTTTAATGAATTTTAGGGTTGATTGAAGTAAACTGGTACCGTAGTTCTCTGCTCTCCGTCCTTCTCTCTCGTAGATTGATAAATAGATGTAAGATAGATAATCGCCGCCACCATTCCTCTTATACCTTATAAATGTAATATACTTACGTAAAGGGAAATTGAAGGTTTCTGAATCCAAAACCACGTTGATTTATTCAAACAAAAGAAGATTTAAATATACAAGGATAATTTCCCTATGTTGAGAGGGTACCTCCCGGGGTTCTAGAAGGAGGAAGTTACAAAGAGTTACAATGAACACCCCCATGGATGTACATATACTGTACAGTCCCCTGCATAAAGATCATTCATAGCAAGTAAACCACTTTAAAATTATGAGAGATGTAATAAATGATTCCCAATGCAATTACCGAATCTAAGATGTATTACGCCCCATTTAAATACTTGCGTTCCACCGCAAGGCAAACACTTAAAAGTAAATGAGACTAAAATAAAATTAAGTTAAAGGCTAAAAAAAAAACTAAATTGAAGAAAAATCGTAAGTGGAATGGAATCTCATAGTATTTTGTTAATAAAAATTAAATTGTAGAAATGTACTAATAAATTGGAACACAGCATAAATTATAGCACGGAAACAATTTGAAGAAAGCTAACAAAAAATTGCAAAGACAATGTATAAAACAAATTGCAAAAGAAAATACTATCTATCTATCTATCTATCTATTGCCTGACGCCGTGATCCCCGAAGGGGTGGCCACGAACGAACCGCCCCCATGCACCTCTGTCCCCAGTCAGTCGACGCCCCTCCCCCCAACCAGCACCGCCTTCATTCATGTAGTTCCTCACTCCATCCTTCCACCTCATATTCGGTCTACCTCTCCCCCTCTGTCCCTCCACCTCGCTCTCGTACACCCTCTTAGTCATTCTCTCGCTTTCCATACATTCCTTATGGCCGAACCATCTCAAGTTGTTCCTTTTCACACTTTCCAGCACATCTACCTCCACACCACACCTCCTTCTTACTTCCTCATTAGTCTGTCTATCCCTCCATGTAATTCCGCACGCACTCCTTAAGTAATTAATTTCCACTGCTCTCACTCTTGGTCTGAGTCTCTCAACCAACGTCCATGCTTCGCTTCCGTAAGTCAGTGTCGGGATTACCACACTGTCATGCAAGGACTTCTTCACTTCCATACTGACCACCCTATTTCTTGTTACTGCTTTTAGCGTTCCTACAACCCTCTTCCCCTGTTGTACCCTCTCCCGCACCTCTTCATCCATAGTCCCATCTTTACTCAACACACTGCCCAGATACTTAAAAGAGTTGACGATCTCCATAGCCTGACCGTTCAGCTTCACCTCACACTCTGTGACTTCACCCCTTTCGAAGACCATAACCTTGCTCTTCCCCGTATTTACCTTCAAATTCCGTTTTTCGCACACTGTTCCAAACTCATTTACCAGACCCTGCAACTCCCATTCATTATCACTCATCAGAACTGTATCATCCGCAAACAGCAGTATAGGTAGCTTCCACTCAATTCCCTCCCTTTACAGCGATACACCAACATCCACTGCTCTTGATAGTATTTCTTTCATAACTCCATCCATATATACAGTAAACAACCACGGGGACATCACACACCCCTGTTTCAAACCAACATTCAGGTCAAAGAACTCGCTCTGCTCACTCTCCACACGTACTGCCGCCTTTGCACCCTCATACATGCTCTTCACTGCTTTCAGCAACTTGCCCTCTACTCCGTATATTCTAAGTACTTTCCACAAACCTTCTCTATCCACTCTGTCATAGGCCTTCTCCAAGTCCATAAAGGCAACATACACCTTTTGTTTCTTCTCCAGATACTTCTCCACAACACAATTCAGGGTAAAAATCTGATCTACACATCCTCTTCCCTTCCTAAAGCCTCCCTGCTCGTCGCCTATCCATTTCTCCGTTCTCACTTTCACTCTCTCAATCACTACCCTACTGTATACCTTCCCTACTACGCTTAGAAGACATATTCCTCGGTGGTTACCACACACTCCTCTTTCCCCTTTGCCCTTATATAGGGGGACTATTATGCCAGTCTTCCAGTCATCGGGTGCACTCCCCTTCTCCCATGCTAGTTTGCACATTTTCCATACCCATTCTATCACTATCTCACCACCATACCTCAACATTTCCCCACACACTCCATCTGTTCCTGGTGCTTTCCCCAACTTCACTCTTTTCATGGCTTCCCACACTTCTGACCTCCTGATCCCCACCTCCTCCTCCACTACTTCTCTTCTTCTCCCTCCCATACCATATCCAGCTATGTTTGCTGGCTCTTCATTCCTTTCATTTAGCAACTCACTGAAGTACTCCCTCCATCTTTCGACTCTCTCTTGCTTCTCGGCTAGCATTCTCCCATTCTTATCTTTCACACCCTTACTGTTTCCCTTGCTACCTTCCCTAACTTTCTTGACTTCTTTCCAGAACAGTTTCTTACTCTCCCTCCATTTTACACTCAGATTCCTTCCAAATTCCTCATCTACTCTTCTCTTACTTTCCTTCACTACTCTCTTCACCACCCTCTTACTCTCCACGTACCTCGCTCGTTTCTGTCTCTCGGAATCTTCATTCCCTCTACTACCCAACCACTCTCTTTATGCTTTCTTCTTTTCTTCCACAGCTATTCTTACCTCTTCTGTCCACCATGCTGTACCTTTCACTCCCCTCCCTCTTCTCCTCACTCCACACACCTCCTCACATGCTGCACAGATCTCATCCTTAAACACCTTGCTCATCTCCTCCACTTCCTCCATAACTTCCAGGTCGAACCCACCTAGTCGTCTTTCCACTGCTCTCCTGTACTCCTCCCTGACTTCCTCCTCCTGCAACCTCTCCACCCTCCTCACCATTCCACCCTCCTCTCGCCTCCCTCCCGCTCTCCTCACCCACTTCTTTTGTAACCTAACCTTAGCTACCACTACATAATGATCAGACAGACCCCCTCCAATACCCCTATACACCCTAGCATCCATCACAGATTTCTTCATTCGTTCATCCACACATACATAATCAATCAATGAGTTTCGTTCCACCACTGTCTTATCCTTCATCGTCAACATCCGTTTCCACGTGTACCTGTGGATCATTCTGTGTCGGAAGAAGGTGTTGGCTATCCACAGCCTCCTCCCCACACATACGTCCACAAGTGCACTACCATTCCCATTCACCTCTGATGGTACCCCCCACCCTCCCACCACTCCCTCAACTTTCCTATCACCCACCTTACCATTCATATCCCCAATCAGAAATATTCTTTCGTTCTTGTCAAACTTCTCCAGGCACGCCTCCACATTCATCCAGAACTCCTCTTTCTTTCTTTCAAGTATATCTTCTGTCGGGGCATACACGCATACAATCACCCACGTTTGTATTCCTACTTTCATTCTCACCCACACAATCCTTGAACCCACAGACCCATACTCTCTTACACATTCCTTCCATTTGCTACTTACAAACAAACATGCACCTTCTCTCGCTGTTCCTTCACTCACTCCAGCACACACACCCATTCCACACTCCCACTCTCTCACATCTGAACCTTTCCATTTGGTCTCTGTCATTCCACATACATCCAGCCTGGCATTCACTAACACTTCCAGAACCTCTCTCTCTTTTGTGCCATCATTCATGCCACTAACATTCCATGTAGCCATTCTCAGAATGTCCGAAGGCATGTCCTTAGTCGGTCGTGGTTCGTCAACGTTGGTTCCGTCCGCATCCGAGGCTGTTCGTTCGTTTTTTTTTGCTTAGATATTTTTTCCGGGTGGGGGTCGCAAGCCCACCGACCCAACCTCTTTAGTCGCCTCTTACGACACGCAGAAGGCACGTGGGGCATATTCTATTCCCTAACCCCCAGGGGGGTTACTACAGGAAGTATTTCTAAACAAAATTACCAACTAAGAAAAAAAAAACATGCAAAGACACATTAATGCAATGAAGTCTGTTGTAACTCGATTAACAAAGCAAAGTAATATATGCAAAATTAGAAATCTAGGTAAAAACTGAAAGTAAACAACTGCACTAAAAAAAAAAAACTTACTCATAGTAAAACTAAAAGAAAGGAATAATAATAATAAACACATACCGGAAAAAACTGTCTTCGTGGTGCGATGCATAAGGTGTTGATTTTCGGTGTGAGCATCCTGGATTCGAATCCACGGACTGCCACATGTGTTTGTAAATTTCATTAATCGATTTTAGGAGTATAGTTGGTTGTTGGAAGGAACATAATAATTCCATATAGGCGAAACCTGTGGTGCGTAAAATAATACCTTCCACGTTTGATAAAAAACATATTAACAACCATTTCGCAAAACAAAACATAAATAAAACCTGATGTAAAATAAAGGAATAACATCCTACCTATAGGAAAAGGAATATCAATATTAAACACAGAAATCCACATACACCCGTGGTGTGCATAAGATACCCTACCTATTCCCTATTCTTTAAAAAAAAAAAAAAAAAAAAAAAACGCGCAAAAAAAAAAAAAAAAAAAAAAAAAAAAACACACAAAACTCAAATAAAATTTGTAATACATATTTTCAGCCGGTAGCTAGCCAGCCGGAACCGGTATCTTTATGGCCAATCTTATGGCCAATCCTATAGAATATAATCACACACTCGTTGTTGCATATACCAAATTATTACAACCTAGTGCAAATCAATTCTAAGATAAATACACAAAACCCACACACAAACTAATACTAAGGATTTACAATAACCTGCACACCATAATAAATGGCAGGCAATAACCAATCAAAGAAAAGATACCACACATGGCCAAACTAAAATCATCAAGATAAAACCAAAAGTTTAAATACAACCATTATTAAAACCAGAAAAAAATACATAAACATACATATAAAAGCTAAATCAAGTACCCTACGTACAGATACTACTAAACCAACTCCTACATTATATCTATATCATAAAATCTCACACAACATCCTATAAATGCTGAGGAAAAAATAATCCATTTTCAAAGATAATGTCATCGATGGTTCACATTTTGTTTTCTTTATGTCTGTTCTACAAAGAACACCACTAAAAAACAAATCCCATCAGCAGTCTTGGAAAAACAAATTCAGCATCAAAACAACATTTTCATAAGAAAAATATTTTTCAAGAATATTTCTTTTCAAAGAAATAATTACAGTATGCCAAACAGAGATATTCAAACATCTTATATACCACAAATTATGCCCTCATTCCAAATATTACAACATATATATCAGATTATGAAAACTTTAGGCCAAAAACGAATAACACATTTTCTTTAGTTGCATGAAACTATGAGAAAACCCTACGGAAATGAAACATATGATTTCAACTTGAAGTAAACGGAAAAAAATTGAATGTTGAAAAACTTAACTGAATTCAATTGTACAGTAAGCCAACTCGTTATAAAACATGGAAATGTGTGACTAAAATACACCATTATCCAACAACAAAATTAACTCGAAATAAACGTGAGAGAACAAACTCAAACCTACAAAATTCAATTGTAAAACAAAATTAGCCACAATATTAGCGAACGAAAGTTACCGATTTATATAGTCCGTAGCAATATTAAAAGGCAAAAACGAAACACTAAATGGGCAAAAAAAAAAAATGTAAGAAAGAACATTCAATGATAGATGTAAAATGATTCCCAATGCAATTACCGAATCTAAGGTGTAATACGCCCCCATTTAAATACTTGCATCCCACCGCTGCCACCATGTTACAAAGACGTTTGGTAGTCAGTGTTCTCAAGGGGTTAACTCCAAGTAAGAAAGACTGAAGGTGTCTTTCCTAATGGGTTATATATTAGTTTAATGAATTTTAAGGTTGATTGAAGTAAACTGGTATTTCTCTTGTTACGACTGGGGTTCAAATATATCAGGGCTCTTATTCATTGGACTAGTAATGGCATAAATGCTACAACGGAAAGCGCTAGCTCCAACCTCTGATGTATATCCCCAGTGAACAAAGAACACAAATACTCTACAGAGTTCTATATGCAATAATAGGCTATCAAACTCTCAATAAATGTGCGTCTACTCTAGGCTTAATGTTATGTGAAAACAGCCTATTACTACCTATAACCGAAGGTGCTTGGTTATGGTATGCAAAGTAAGGTGGTAAGAGAAGTTACAGCTTACGTTACTTTAATCAATAAATGTCAGGCACTCCTGCATGAAAGAAAATGCACTAAAGTCCTTCAACACTAACAAGGAATCTTCTTTAAATGTTAGATGCTATAAAGATGCTCGTATCGGAAATGGAACCCAAAAAGGCAGGCAGTGGAACAATGCTCGTGCAGGCTATGCACACAAAAAGGCAGAATATATAATGCCGTCGGAGCCAAGAATATCCTAAACACTACAACAATAATAATAATCGCCACGACAATGCAGTATTCCTATCAACAAAAAGAGCCTAAGTCGTTTGTGTCTCAATACATCAAACTAGGCTGCGAAATGCTTGTGTAATCATAAATAGGTATGCATAAAAAGAGTAATTAGGTTAATATACTTAATGTCTACTGTGACTGATAAAGTCTAGCTAGAGTCAATGATACGAGATACTGGTGCGCATGTCATGCTGCATAGCCTAGTGCAAATCTCAAGTCTGTGCGTCAAATATTACGTTATAATGAAGGGTAGCTCTCTTGAGAAACCTTAATACCGAAGTATTAAGCGTTCTCCTGGCGTACCTCAAAGACAAACAATCGAGACTAGAACAGTGCAGAATGGTATAGGCAAAAAACCCTCATTCGTGCATGCTCTACTCTCAATGGCACACAGACTAGAATTTACTCAATCAACTCCAGTTCTCAGGTATGTCGTGCCGCTTTTAACTGAAGCCAGCACTCATAGGAAACAATACCTTATAATATCAGACTCCTAGTCTAGCATTATCTAATCCAGCAGAACACTAATAACTAAAGGAAGCAGTACTAAACAATATAAATGCCAACCAATGCTTCGTGATCCACTTATCTTAACAACTAACATACATAGGTTATATCAGACCTTAACGCACAATACAACTGGCCAGCATTAAGTTGATTTTGCAGAGTTAACCAGAGGGGGTATAATATTAATAAAAGGTGGTGAAAGATATGGAAAATGAGAGAGATAGGCAGAGGAAAAGATTCTCAGGTACGGAGCGGGGACAGATAGCAAGGGAAAAAAGATGGGTGCGTTCTAGAAACCAGATCTGAGGGAGAGAGTGGCGAGGAACTGTATATATACTCGCACTAGCTCGAGCCGCGTGGGAAAAAAGCGGTTACAAGTCATCTAGCCACTAGCAAGAGCTAACAGCATGGGAAGAACCTCTCTCAACCAACCCCCACGAGGCAGCCAGCCGTGACGTCATCGAGCGGGACAAAAACACTGCGCGCTCCCTCTCACTCTGTTCTACTCTCTCTCTCTCTCCCAGATCCCATCATTACTAGTTAATGATAAAACATATACTTTACAATTAAATATATAAAGCCTTGACATGGGTGAAAACAAAGAGCCTTTCTGGACTGCCCATGACACGAGCTTTCATATGAAATAAAGCACACTCTAATACATAAACTGTAGCCCCATCCACTGCTCTGGCGATCCTAGCGAGTCACTGTAGGACAAGCCATGCGGTTCTAACGGAGTGGTTAACGTCACACTCTGCTCTCCGTCCTTCTCTCTCGTAGATTGATAAATAGATGTAAGATAGATAATCGCTGCCACCATTCCTCTTATACCTTATAAAATGATGTAATATAGGTAAAAGGAAATTAAAGGTCTCGGAATCCAAAACCACGTTGATTTATACAAACAAAAGAAGAATAAAATATACAAGGTGAATTTCCCTATGTTGAGAGGGAATCTCCCGGGGTTGTGTTCGCCCCCGTATCTTGTGTCTATCTGTCGTCAAAACCTTCACCAATCCTCCTGCCTACCTCTCACACCTTTCCACACACCCCTATAGGTGGGTGGTGGACAATTATCTCACTCCTTCCGGTCATACACAATCAGTGCATGGGTGAGATCAAAGTGCAAGAGTAATTGCTCTCAATGCGTGGGAAAGGAATCGGAGTCATGAAAATCTACGAGGAAGTTACAAAGAGTTACAATGAATACCCCATGGATGTACACTCACGCGTACTAAAAGTTGCTCATGGGTGAGTCCTTCCTTCCCTTACTCCACCCTGGGCAGGTGGAAGGGGAGAGTCGGGTCCAAGTCTACCCCCACCTTCCTCCCCCAAATTATCACCAACTCCCCCACCTTCCTTCTCTAGCTGGCAGTTAGTGATTAGCGACGATTGCGCTCATGTATTGCAAGTTATTGTTAAACCACCATTGCACACGCTTACAATAGCCGGCATTTAACATTTATTAGGAATTTATAAATCCAATATACTGTATAATTGTATTCTCAAAATGAGTCTCTAAACACAATGTGGGTTACACGAATCTTGGCTGTAGTGGTTCTCTCTCCCTCTCTCTCATTGCACTAATTTCTACGATCATTACTTAATGTGATTTCAATATAATAATACCGTAAATAAATCCAATCCCATACAGTATTCAGGATATTATGTTCACCATTATTGCAATACACATCAACGTGCCCTCTACGATTTATTCCTAGGTTCTCAAATTGCTTACACATTCGGGCTTTTATATCATAAAAGGAAATGACTACAGGCAAAGATAGGCTGGAATAGTTTTGCGACTGTTATTGATTGTTTAGTTCATTTTTTATCGTTTGAATAAGTTTCTCCCATTTATTCAATACCATACATACTATACACGGTCTGCATTTAATTGTATGTGACCTATACTTTTTATTTTAATCAAGTCAATGTAGAACTTTATACAAATTTCTATCAAAGTCGGTGTTCACTTTTGATTGAGGTGTGAGTATACAGTAGAGCCCTTGAGTAGCAGGGCTCGCCTTCTCACTTCCCCTTTCTCTGTCTCTATCTGTGATCCCAGCCTCTCACCTTTACAAACCCCCAAATAAGGAATAGGATTAATTGGCAGTTTTACCATCAACTCTCCTCTATGTGTATCAAATGCATCGCACACGCTAATGAAGGGAAATATACCACATTCAGACCCGTTAAATCTTAGTTGTAGAAAGTGTGTGCTGTGAGAGATACAAGGAGTTACAAGGAATGGTTAGTATCTCAAAGACCTTCCGGTCCATTACGGGGAAATATTCGAAGTGGAAGGAGAGACATTTTTCAATGCACTACTCTCCTTACAGAGTGTGCACAATACTATCTACTGTTTTCTTGAACTGCTCAACTGAGGAAATGATTACAACTTCTGAGGAAAGTTTCTTCCAGGTAGAAAAGATATTAAATGGGAAACAGTTTCCACAAAATAATACTAGTGCTTAATCTGTTCAATTCTAACTGCCAGCCATGGTTGCGTATTATATTCACATAGAGGTTAAACATTTTGCTGTGATATACATTATCAAACCCATTATATATTTTAAAAACTTGAATGAACGGACCTCGTAGTCTGCGAGTTGAGAGAGAGAGAGAGTGTCACATCCCTCGCCACTGTGAAGCTTCGAAAGTTTCTGCTGTGCTCGACCCCTTTCGACTCTCTATAGCTCGGCACTCTGAGTTGTTTTGTTGTGCCAGCCAGGGTCGACTATGACGTCTCAGTTGAGATTCATTTTGTATATTATTTAATGTTCTTAATAATAGATGGCGCTGTACTTGCCAATCTTCTGTTTTCTAGTTACCTTTCTGTAAGTGTATAAGGGGTTCAGGCTGTGACGGAGGGTGTTGTAATTCCTCTTGAATTCATATGCAATCAGTATATACTCAACCAGCGTCTTGGATATATCGGCTCCTGGAGATTTGTGTGGAGGTGTTATCCTGTATTGTGTGCTACTAAATACCGCTAGCTGTGCTGATAACCAGGGAGTAGTGTCTTGTCTGTCATAGCCTGATTCCTATTATTACGTGTGTCATTAGTTTACATTAGTATATAAGGTTCTTTTCTTTTTTACTTTTTTTTTTCTTCATAGAGATAAATTATTATGATTTATATATTAATCTTCATATAAATATTTTATTTTCCTTTTTAATCTAGTTACTTGCAATTCTTTATATAATATAGACTCCTTTCTTTTATAATTAATTATATATATATATATATATATATATATATATTATATTAAAATTATCTTTTTTTTTCTTAACCATTATATTATGTGCATTAGTTTGGTACGAAGGGGTTAGTGGTGTGGTTAAGTTTATATGATCAAAGTGGTTTAGGATATAATAACTTACACAAATAAACTGCTATATATGCTATAACTACCATCTCTAAAATAGACTACTGAGTCTGGGCATAAGTCTGTTAAACAGACTATTACTCTCCTCGCTGAATTCACTTCTAATCTATTCAGTCTAGTGTGACAATTTGGGAGTTACCATACCCGTAGCTTACCAGGCCTGATTAAAACTCTTCATAATTTCCGGGTTGTAACAAATGGGGGGCCTGTCCGGGATTTTTTTTTTTTTTTGCCATTTTACTTGACTTCCATTGCTGACTTCAGTTACCTTACTGATCATATATGTGTAATTTAATTGATATTTCATACAACGTCGTAAAGGAATCTTTACTATTAATCTCTTGTTTTCTTGCTTATGTTTTTTTAAATATTCATTCCTATCTATAATTTGGTTTGTACAACAAGGTAAGATTACAAAAGTAGCTCTCCCTCACAATTACAGGGAACATTGATACATAATACTAGGATGTGTTCAGGCGCTCATCTCATTCTTCGTACTCCTTCATACTTGTATCACCTTTGGCAGACGGTACCAAGTATATCCTAGAGTATCTCGTGATAGATTACAAATCATCACTAGTCATCCCCTGAGTCACCCTTAAATAATTTATTTCAGAGTAAGACTGACCTAATCATATGTCAACCATAGAACAATTTAACTATAGGATAGACCATACACGATTACTATAATTCATAATCTTAGTAGTATTGATAAGCCATAGTCTCTCATACTTATCCTCTCTATAGAATCGTGTGTCAGTGTATCACTGCTAAACAGGTCTCCTTTGATAAAGTAACGGTAGCTTTGTCTTGAGTTTCTTTCTGCCCTCCATTACCGTAGTTTAATAAGGGAGTTCACAGTAAAATCAAAACTAGATTGATATTTAAATGTCCCTCTACCTGTATCATGGTATACATGTCTATACTAGGCAGATCTTAATTCTCCTAGATATCTATAATCTCGCCTATGCATGTCAACTCATCTCAACTCGTCTCGGAACGCGAGTCATTCCCTGCCTGTTATCTCGTGACTATCCCAACTTTGGAACAGATTAAAGGGTAATTTTCTCTTCCGAGTATTCTGTAGTTACGCTTGGACATGACTGAACCTTTTAACTTTAAAAACTTTTGTAATGAGCCTTCCATTAGTCTTCTCAGGGATAGTGATTTCGAAAGACCAGTGGAAGTATATGGCCATCACCTTTGACATTCCTTTTGAAAGTTCCCACACCAAATAAAAAACCTTGTCGTAGAAGGCTTGGTTAGACTACATTAACCTCCAGAAGCTATAGATGAATTCACACCCATGACTTCTAAGACAGTTGTCTCCCCAGTCTGACTCTGATGATAGCCAAGAGGATAAGGTTCTTCCACCGCCTCCAGCACACTATCTTGAAGAGAGACTTGCCTTAGAAAAACTCAAACTTCAATATGAATTTGAACAAATCAAACTTGAGAAGAACCAGGAACTTGAACGAGCCAAACTGGAACTTGAACGAGCCAAACTTGAAGAAAGAGAGAAGGACCGGGAACATGAACGAGTCAAACTTGAGAAGGACCGGGAACATGAACGAGTCAAACTTGAGAAGGACCGGGAACATGAACGAGTCAAACTTGAGAAGGACCGGGAACATGAACGAGTCAAACTTGAGAAGGACCGGGAACATGAACGAGTCAAACTTGAGAAGGACCGGGAACATGAAAGAGTCAAACTTGAGAAGGACCGGGAACATGAACGAGTCAAACTTGAGAAGGACCGGGAACATGAACGAGTCAAACTTGAGAAGGACCGGGAACATGAACGAGTCAAACTTGAGAAGGACCGGGAACATGAACGAGTCAAACTTGAGAAGGACCGGGAACATGAACGAGTCAAACTTGAGAAGGACCGGGAACATGAACGAGTCAAACTTGAGAAGGACCGGGAACATGAACGAGTCAAACTTGAGAAGGACCGGGAACATGAACGAGTCAAACTTGAGAAGGACCGGGAACATGAAAGAGTCAAACTTGAGAAGGACCGGGAACATGAACGAGTCAAACTTGAAGGACCGGAAACTTGAACGAGCCAAACTTGAAGGAGAGAAGGACCGGGAACTTGAACAAACCAAACTTCAACAAAGTATCTCTCACCAGAAGCCGACGACTCTTCACTTGGCTAAGAACATCCCACTACTACAAACTTTTCAAGAGGACAATCCTGATGCTTTTTTAGTCACCTTCGAGAAGACAGCCCAGCATCTTCAGTGGGAGAAGCAGGAATGGCCTTGGTTACTACAACCTAAGTTGGTGGGTAGGGCTTCCACTGTTTTTTCGAATCTGGAAACCTTTGATGATTAAGAGTTTGTTAAGAAGGCCATACTTGATGCCTATGCAGTCACCCCTGATAGTTATCGTAAGAAGTATCGTAACTATGCTAAACCTGAAAAACACACCTTCTTGGAGTTTGCTAGGGAGAAGTTCCGCCTGTGTAAGAAGTGGCTAGACACTTCTGATATCACTACATATGCTAAGCTAGTTAATTGTGTTTTGGGAGGAATGGAAGAGGGAGTTACCATTTAGTTTGTTAGTTTACCTAGAAGAGAAGGGAGAGACAGACTTGATCAAAGCAGCACACCTGGTGGATGTGTATGCACTTATCCACAGGAATCTCCATTGCAAAGATAAATCCAGGACCCTTAGTGTAAAATCATCCTCTAACTATAACCCTGTGAATGTGGCTGGTGGACAACAGAGATCTCCTAAATTCAATAGGAAAATTAATAGCACTACTGATTTCTGTACCTATTGTAAGCAGTCGGGTCATGATATCCTGAATTGTCAACACCGTAAGTGTAGGACTTCATCTGCATATAAATTTACTCTCACAACATCTAAGACTAATCCTACAAAAACAAAAAACAGGAACATCTAATGAGACCTATCACATGAGTTGTATGGCTAATTTAGATAAGTGGACTGTATATTATTATTATTATTGAAGAAACATTAACCATATAGAATATATAATTACCCTTAGATGAACTCAGCTGGTGATTGGAGGATGGCGGAAAATAGGCTAGATGACTGGAAGTAGTTAGTAAAGTAAACAAAGTATGGAAAGAGGCTACAATAGGCTAGGATAGGCTAGATATTTACTTTAAGTTTGTGCTAACTAACAAAGGTGATGTAATGACTATGGAATATGAGATGAAAAGTGAAGCGTAAACACCTGGTGAAGTAAAGGAACTATAGGAAGAAGGCTTAGCGTGTGTAGCTGGGACGGAGGTTGGTTAGAGAGTGAGTGAGCACGTTATGTTTGTCTCTGTCGTGACATACCGCGCACGCGCATAACATATGGAAAATTTATCTCCTCTTCTTTACAATTAGATACTTATAAACAATCTTAAATAATACAAATATATATATATATATATATATGGGAATTATAATCCTACAATACTTTCCCATATACAACTATAGAATAATATATTCTACCCAATCATGGAACGTTCGACCAAGGTTATGGAAGCGTTCAACTTAAGACTACGGAATGATACGTAATGCTACATCAACCCAGATTACGTAACATAGACTGTTCATACTAGTTTGAGTACACTAAGTATGGACATATTCCCACCAACAGAAAATATAAAAAATTTACATGATTAGATTTGCCCGGAGGTAATCTTATCCCGCCAAGCTTGGGAGGATATCTGGGCTGCCTGTCGACTTGGGCATTCGCCAGACGCGTCAACAGGCTGCGCCGAAGTAGAAGCCAGAGAGGGGACTTCAATGGATAACTGATCCGAGGGGGTGTCCTTGCGATCGAGGTCACCCTCAAGAGGATATAGTCGGACTGTTGGCCGTGTGATTACTCCAGTCCTGGTGCGAACCTTTGCTACCCGAACCTCGCCATCACAACCTGGTAACAACTCCTCTATCCGACCCAATTTCCAAAATGCGCGCGGGCCCTCCTCATGGATGGTTACCACGTCCCCTACCCTAGGCCAATGACCTTTTAATGGTGTTAGTTTATTCTTTTGTGCTTCCCTTAAAGTCGCCAGATATTCTGTTGACCAGCGATGCTAAATATCTCGCGATAATTTACGAATGTATTTGTAGCGGGCCGATATCACTTCCTCACTTATGTAGTCTGGATCCTCCATAGTATCCTAGTCATGCTCTTCAGGAAGATCCCGCAGTCTGTATCCACGTACCAGTACTGAGGGTGTGATTGGGGTAAGGTCTTCCAAATCACCAGAAGCATAGTATAGAGGGCGATCATTTACGGTGGCTTCGATCTCCAAGAGTATGGTGTTGAGTTCCTCAATCGAGATAAGAGCTCTACCCAACACCTTCTTCAGACCCGCCTTCACGATGCCTATGGCTCTCTCCCATATGGCGCCAAACCAAGGCGCTCTGGCGGGAATGAAACCCCATTCGCATTTTACATCCGCTAGTCCGGTCTGAATCTTAGGATTGTTGCTCACTTCTTTGAGATATGTAGATGCCCCTATGAAAGTCTTTGCAATGTCACTCCGCATGATACGCGGATATCCCTGTCTACTGCAGAATCTTCAGAAGGCATGTAGGAAGCTATCACAAGTGAGGTTGGTGACCAGTTCCAGGTGAATTGCCCTGGTAACGGCACAAGTGAAAAGTATCATATACACCATAAGATTGGGTGAATCTTTCACAGGGATTGCTCCACTGTAGTCAACCCCGGTAACTTTGTAAGGGTCACCTGGGGTAGTTCGCAGGTTTGGTAAGGGAGGAATTCCGACGGGATCATGTGTTCCCTGTACTCTTCTACACTTTAAGCATTTGCGAAGGACTTTCTTGACCACCTGCCTGATTCTAGGCACCCACCATCGTTGTCTTACATAGGTGACTATATGACCAACTCCATAATGACAACAGAGTCGGTGACACCTATCTATGATAAGATGGGTGAGGGGATGATTGGGGGGCAGTAGTATTGGATACTTACTTGCCTCAGAGTGCTGCCAATCGTAATCTGCCTCCGCAATGTATCAAGTCCCCCTTCAAGTGTAAGCCCAACTGGTTGATCAGGTTATTCCTAGACTTTTTTTTTCCCTTAACCAGCAATTTATATTCCTGCGTATATATCTTTTATTGACCGAGCTTGTGTAATAATTTATCTGCAATTCTGATCTCGTTCACATTGAGGTAAGCACTACCTGTGGGCGGTGTGCCTTTAATTTATGCTTTTACATTTCGTACAAATTGTAACCCCCATGCTGTAACACGTAACTTTTGATAGCTGCTGAATCTATCCCAGTCCCATAACCGTGTGTCTTCGTCAGGCACAGAGTCCATTACCGGTGCCACAATAGCAGTGTGTTGCTCGCTCAAATCTATATTCTCTGGCCATTCGTTGGGATCATTAAGCCAGCATGGGCCATTCCACCACAATGCAGAAGATTTGAGATATTTAGCAGAGACCCCACGAGTAATGCAGTCACTTGGATTCTCTTTGGTAGACACATACCGGAACTGTGCGGTTGGGAGCAGGGTACGAATTTCGTCGAAACGGTTGGTGACATACACTGGTAGCTTCTTATGGCTATGTAACCAGTAGAGCGTAATTTGGCTGTCGCTCCATATAACTGTCTCGGAGATATTTAGCAAATTTGTAAAAGTTTCCTCTACAAAGTGAACGAGTCTAGCAGCCAACAGAACTGCAGTCGGCTCTAATTTTGGGATGGAAAGGGATTTGATCGGGGCGACTTTCGCCTTCGCTATGACGAGACGGCTGCCACTTGTGTCAACAAAGTATATGGCGGTGCCATACGCGACCTTGCTAGCGTCTGAGAAGGCATGAATGGAAACAGGATGGTCCATGACAACTCTCCGAGGAAAATTAAAACCCTTACAGAGACGAAGATCCGAAATAATGTCATCCCACTCCTGAACCAGGTCGCCAGTCAAAACTACATCCCATCCTAATTTTATCCTCCATAATTGCTGAAGGAATAATCTCTATTTGATCGACACCGGTAGAACTATCCCCAAGGGGTCAAAAAGTTTAGCCGTCCTACTCGAGCAAATTCGTTTTGTAATCTGCGAATATTGCGCGTACTGAACGCCGAATGAGAGGGTATCGGTGTCCGTTTTCCAAAACAACCCTAGCACTCTAACATGTTCCTGCTGTACAGCCGCCACCCCATCCCGTTGCAGTACAGTCCGCAAAACAGAATTATTAGTCGCCCATTCACGCAAATGTAGATGGGCGTCATTCATAATCTCTCGGACTACAGCGTAGGTATCAACCAGGAAATCTTCATTTCCTGTACCCAATAAATTGTCTATGTACAACCCTGACCGAATCTGATGAATAATCTGCGGATCTGCACTGACATTAGACAAATTTTTCAAAATGGTGGCGTTTAAAAGGAATTGGGAACAAGTCTCTCCAAATAAAACTGCCCGGAACCGGTAACAAATTAGGGGGGAATCCAGTTGCCTCGGATACTTGGGCCACATAAATCGCGTATAGTCCTGGTCGTCTTCATGGAGCCTTAACATTAGAAATGCCTTCTCAATATCAGACACCCAGGCATACTTACCGAGTCGAAACCGAAGCAAAACCTGCGCTAAATCTGGCACCAGTGAGGGTCCAGTGTACAGGCGGTCATTAAGACTAGGATGACTGTCGCTCATCCTGGCGGAACAGTCTAAGACAATACGCACTGGCGTAGTTTTGCTCTCCTTGATTACACCATGATGAGCCAAGTAATGCCCGGTATCTGACTTATCAAAAGGCACCTCTTCTATAAAACCCCGGGACACCTGTTCCTTTATGACTTGAGTATTCCTCGCAAAAGTCAGTCTCCTTGAGGAATCTTTTCTGAAGTCCCCGAAGACGGCCTATGGCCAAACCCTTGTTAGATGGCAGCTGATCCTTGGAATTGTTCCAGGGCAGTCTCCCTTTATACTGTTGGCTGTCGGGATCGTAGGTAACGGTATCCTCGTACGACGATAGTGCTTGACGCTCAACCAGTGAGTATTCTTTAGGGGTTATCCCGATATGATCTAATTCCCACAAAACATTTAAGTCATTTTTGCATGGTGGAATATTGCCAGCGGATATGTATTCGTCCATAGGTGTTACTGCTACTTTCAATACAGTAATTACTTCTGTGCTGGAGCTGGTAGGCTGTGTCACATATGAACCACTGATGGCATACCCGTACTTGGTAGGTAGCAGAATTAGGCTACCTGACATTTTATACCCAGGTCGCACTATATCGT
>JBAKBP010021655.1:0-40291 GCA_037953745.1 Lithodes maja
CTAGGACCAATTCTCTTTCTAATTTACATCAACGACATAGATGAGGGTCTCACCTGCACAATCTCAAAATTTGCTGACGATACAAAAATTGCAAATAGCGTACTCTCAAAAGAACAAGTTGACGATATGCAACACAATCTAGATAAATTGTCATGTTGGGCCCAAATTTGGCAAATGAGTTTCAATGCGGATAAATGTAAAGTACTACATGTCGGATACCTAAATGAGAAAGCAAACTATTCGATGAATGGCACTCAGCTTAAGAATGTAAACAGAGAAACTGATCTGGGAGTAACAATATCGAGTAACCTAAAACCGAGTCAACAATGTTCAGAAGTTGTTAAGAAGGCAAACAAAATAATTGGCTTTATAGGCAGGTCATTTGAGCATAAATCCAAAGAAGTTATCCTAACCCTTTACAATTCCTTAGTCCGCCCTCTTCTGGAATACTGCGTTCAATCCTGGTGCCCTTATTACCAAAAAGATATAAACAAGCTAGAACGAGTTCAACGTAGAGTTACCAAAATGATACCTAGCCTAAAGAACAAACCATACGAAGAGCGTCTTAGAGAATTAAATCTATTTCCTTTAACCCAGCGCAGATTAAGAGGCGACTTAATTCAAGTGTTCAAAATCATCAAAGGCATCGACAATATGAACTGTAGTAAGTACTTCACTATCGACCAATCTAATTACACACGGGGAAACGGTTGCAAAATTATTGGTAAATCTTTTAACTCGCACGAATCTAAGAATTTCTTCTTCAATCGAGTTGTCAACTTGTGGAATGGGCTTCCCCGAAACGTTATAGACTGCAGCACCGTTGATTCATTTAAATTCCGCCTAGACAAATATCTCGCATCAAACCCGCGACTGACTGCGTTTGTAAATGAATAACTTTATCCTCCCCTCAGTTACTAACCCATATGTCCCCTACTAACTTCCTAGTCCTGCCACGTTAGTGGCAGGGCAGTAGTTCCCTTTCCAATGTTCCCTTACCCACTCTAAACCACTGTTTGGACACTTGATCCTTAGTGTTTTGGAGGACAAGCAGCCTAGAAGGGTCACTAGATCTGTTGTTGCTTGATTTCCTTTGTACTCCTTTGTACCTTCCCCATCCGGTCCTCCATCTCTTCTTCCTCGCTCTTCCTCCTTCCCCTCTTCAATCTTCGCCTTTCTTCAGTCTTTGTTTTGCTTCACCCCCCTCCCCCCCCCCTACCCTCGTTAAGGGGGTGTATAGTTCTAGTTATTACTTTATTTATTTGTTAATGTCTATCTGTTTTACCTTCCTCCCTAGACCTCCATCAAGCTTGATACATTATCCTCAAGATCTCCCTTTTATATAAATTTGTACTTTTTTTTTTTCGGAAAAAAATGTCGAAGCCGAAGGCCAATTTTTCCAAAATTACAAGCTCGCTATCGCTTGCCAGGAAAAAGCTACACCTAAATGGCACGAAAGATCTTGATATTGATAAAGAAATGGGACGAAAGGTCTGAAAACCGACAAACTAATGGGGCGAACGTCTTAAGATCTCAAAATTAGTGGGGCCAAACATGAGGGAGAAGGGTGTCCATAAAAAGCCAGTACCTCCATCGTTAATCACTTCCATTCATCACTCGCTTCCTGCCCTTCCTCCTTTCCTAATTTCAATTATGTACGATTAAGGGGAGGTATTTAGTTTGTTCCCTAGACCTCCATCAAGCTTAAAATTACACCCCCTTGAGTCCTTTTCAAGATAAATTTGTACATTTTTCGGTAGAAAAATGTCCCGGCCGAAGGCCGGTTCCTCTTAAATTACACGCTCGCTATCGCTCGCCAGGATAAAATCGACACCTGAATGGCACGAAAGGTCTTAATATGGGGTGAAAGTTCTTAAAATCGCTAAACTAATGGGGCAAACGTTTTATAATATCAAAAGCAATGGGGCTAAACATGAGGGAGAAAGGGGTCAAGAAAAACATCCCTCAAGTGGAGATCCTCCCTTAAGTACGACAGGTTGGGTAAGAGGTATCCTCACCAGGATTCGAACCCACTCACTCCAGGTATATTTGGGAGAGTCGGGCACCGTAACCACTCGGCCATGAGCGGGGTAGTTAAAAGGGTTGGTTGAGATAGTTTGAAGCCTTATTATTGCTAGAGGTCATTCCTAATCTGTATAAAATCGTCTAACAGCTGCCAGAATATGATGAAAGGGATGTCCCTGTATGGGTTAATTACCACTCTTATCACTCTTACCACTCTTACTGCTGAGCAAATGGCCTGTAAAAATCTACTTAATTCCTCGGACCGACTCTTAAATGTTGGAAATATTAGCTAGATTATTTTACTCTAGTTGTTATGGAGTTAAAAAGGTTAGTTGAGATGTTTGGTCCATTTATAATGAATGGATTATAGCACCACCACCATCATCACCACTCTTGACCCTCATCATTACCACCACCACCATCATCACCACTCTTGACATTCATAACTACCATCACCACTCCTTACCTGTACCAGTACTACCACGACCATCACTACAACTGCCACCATCACTAACATCACCAACACTACCACCACCACCACCACTACTGACCTTCACAATCACCACCATCACCACTTCTGACCTTCACAATCACCACTACCACCACCACCACTACCATCACCACCATAACCACTTTTAACCTTCACAGTCACCACCACTACTACTATCACCACTTCTAACCTTCACAATCACCACCACTACCACCACCAACACCACCACTACCACTTCTAACCTTCACAATCACCACCACTACCACCACCACCACTACCACAAACACCACCACTTCTAACCTTCACAATCACCAACACTACCACTGCCACTTTTCTGACAAGCCTTTCCATCTGTCGACTTCAAATTGGAAAAGTTGTGTGAAGAACGAAGCCTACCAACATGCAATACACGTCAATGGCCTAAGTTGTCAAGCTTAGCTTGCCAATAAACTAACCAAAGCCAAGGATAAAGCTCGGTATGCGTTCTAAAAAGAGTTCCATTATTTTGTTTAGGCCTACATTTATCTCTGATGTGTGTGTATGAGAGAAATAAGTTAACCCCTTTCAAGCTCCTATACGCATTTCTGTTTTGTTTTCTGGTAATTATTAGACGATTTTATTCAGATTAGGAAGCCTATGGAAGTCAGAGGGTTGATGGAGAGAGTCTTTACCCTTTTAATACCCACAGATCCTTCCTAAGCTGCATAAAATCGTCTAATGATAGCCAAAATATACTGCTAAAACGCGTCAGAGCTTCAAGGGGTTAATATAGCTAGATTTATACACTTTCCAACCCATCTCATTTGCAATGATATAAATAAACCTCTCAGTTCTTCTACTTCCCGCCGAAAAAATCTGACGGGAATCAAAACTGTCACTTCTGTACAATAGTCGTGTTTGAATGCGTATGTATTTGACAAGTACAGTAGTTTCCCCTTCATTTGACAAGTACAGTAGTTTCCCCTTCATTTGACAAGTACAGTAGTTTCCCATTCATTTGACAAGTACAGTAGTTTCCCCTTCATTTGACAAGTACAGTAGTTTCTCCTTCATTTGACAAGTACAGTAGTTTCCCCTTCATTTGACAAGTACAGTAGTTTCCCATTCATTTGACAAGTACAGTAGTTTCCCCTTCATTTGACAAGTACAGTAGTTTCCCCTTCATTTGACAAGTACAGTAGTTTCCCCTTCATTTGACAAGTACAGTAGTTTCCCCTTCATTTGACAAGTACAGTAGTTTCCCCTTCATTTGACAAGTACAGTAGTTTCCCCTTCATTTGACAAGTACAGTAGTTTCCCCTTCATTTGACAAGTACAGTAGTTTCCCATTCATTTGACAAGTACAGTAGTTTCCCCTTCATTTGACAAGTACAGTAGTTTCCCCTTCATTTGACAAGTACAGTAGTTTCCCATTCATTTGACAAGTACAGTAGTTTCCCCTTCATTTGACAAGTACAGTAGTTTCCCCTTCATTTGACAAGTACAGTAGTTTCCCCTTCATTTGACAAGTACAGTAGTTTCCCCTTCATTTGACAAGTACAGTAGTTTCCCCTTCATTTGACAAGTACAGTAGTTTCCCCTTCATTTGACAAGTACAGTAGTTTCCCCTTCATTTGACAAGTACAGTAGTTTCCCCTTCATTTGACAAGTACAGTAGTTTCCCCTTCATTTGACAAGTACAGTAGTTTCCCCTTCATTTGACAAGTACAGTAGTTTCCCCTTCATTTGACAAGTACAGTAGTTTCCCCTTCATTTGACAAGTACAGTAGTTTCCCCTTCATTTGACAAGTACAGTAGTTTCCCATTCATTTGACAAGTACAGTAGTTTCCCCTTCATTTGACAAGTACAGTAGTTTCCCATTCATTTGACAAGTACAGTAGTTTCCCATTCATTTGACAAGTACAGTAGTTTCCCCTTCATTTGACAAGTACAGTAGTTTCCCATTCATTTGACAAGTACAGTAGTTTCCCCTTCATTTGACAAGTACAGTAGTTTCCCCTTCATTTGACAAGTACAGTAGTTTCCCCTTCATTTGACAAGTACAGTAGTTTCCCCTTCATTTGACAAGTACAGTAGTTTCCCCTTCATTTGACAAGTACAGTAGTTTCCCATTCATTTGACAAGTACAGTAGTTTCCCCTTCATTTGACAAGTACAGTAGTTTCCCCTTCATTTAGTGTACTACCTATAGTAAGTTTCTCATGACCACCCACTCCAAGTTTCTCATGACCACCCACTCCAAGTTTCTCATGACCACCCACTCCAAGTTTCTCATGACCACCCACTCCAAGTTTCTTATGACCACCCACTCCAAGTTTCTTATGACCACCCACTCCAAGTTTCTCATGACCACCCACTCCAAGTTTCTCATGACCACCCACTCCAAGTTTCTTATGACCACCCACTCCAAGTTTCTCATGACCACCCACATGACCACCCACTCCAAGTTTCTCATGACCACCCACTCCAAGTTTCTCATGACCACCCACTCCAAGTTTCTCATGACCACCCACTCCAAGTTTCTCATGACCACCCACTCCAAGTTTCTCATGACCACCCACTCCAAGTTTCTCATGACCACCCACTCCAAGTTTCTCATGACCACCCACTCCAAGTTTCTTATGACCACCCACTCCAAGTTTCTCATGACCACCCACTCCAAGTTTCTCATGACCACCCACTCCAAGTTTCTCATGACCACCCACTCCAAGTTTCTCATGACCACCCACTCCAAGTTTCTCATGACCACCCACTCCAAGTTTCTTATGACCACCCACTCCAAGTTTCTCATGACCACCCACTCCAAGTTTCTTATGACCACCCACTCCAAGTTTCTTATGACCACCCACTCCAAGTTTCTCATGACCACCCACTCCAAGTTTTCCCTGCACTTTAACCAAACATTTTGTCGATGGTTTCTATACTTCCTATCTATGCCCTATACTTGTTGTTCAATGCGTTTACTATACAGCAGTTTTGTCTCCCTCTGATTAATCATTGTATTCCGTCTTATAATTACCACGTCTATGTATAATGCAGAGTAATTATGGTATAACCAATGTTACTGACTGTACGGCAAGTCACTAAGCTCATTATCGTGAACTACCTCTCTCTCTCTCTCTCTCTCTCTGTCTCTGTCTCTGTCTCTCTCTCTCTCTCTCTCTCTCTCTCTCTCTCTTCTGGCTTCACTTTGTTCTGCTATGCAATACGTTTCAGATTCTACTCCAAATTTCACATTAAATCTGTAACTCCTCTTACTCCATAATTATCCCCAATTATTATTATTATTATTTTTTGTTCTATATTCCAACTACTCCCTCTCGGGCATAGGCTGATAGCCTGATAGCCTTTACACTCTACTGCTGAACACGGTGTGGCCCGTGAGGTCTCGTTCCAGTCTAGGGAGTGAGACGTGCGAAGCACCCCGGCTCGAAGCAATCCCATATCTGAAGCCGCCTCGCCTCCGCGCTTCACAGTCTCATCCCCCACACTCGGACCCTCACTCTCAGAACGCCACCTATTGAGCAATTAACTCACTAGGCATTGCCCCCCTGTAGCATATTTATGAATATGGGAATATTCATACAATGCTATTTTAACCAGGGAACAATGAGGGTATTTTTTTGGCATTTCGGTGTGCTGTGGTAATGCACTGATACTAGGTACAGCACAAATTCCATCCCAATAATATCTCCCCATTGACATATTGGGATTCGAACCCGGGTCCATTGGATTACCAGTCCAGTGGCAAGACCACTCCGCCACACACATATTGGCGACCATTAAGATTCCTATTTATCTATTAAGGGGAGATCGGTCGTTTTTCTGGTCCCCCTTCTTCCTCGTGTTTAGCCCCATTAGTTTTAAGATTTTATGACGTTGGGCTCATTAGTTTGTCGATTTTAAGACCTTTCACCCCATATCTTTGTCAATATTAAGACCTTTCGTGCTATTTAGGTGTCGATTTGTTCCTGGCGAACGATAGTGAGCCTGCAATTTGGAAGAACCGGCCTTAGGCCGGGACATTTGTCTACCGAAAGTTGACAAATTAATCTAGAAGGGGGATCTAATGGATGTTTTTTTTAAGCTTGATGGAGGTCTAGGGAGGAAACTAATATAATAATAAAAGGATACATAAATGATCAAATAAATACGCTCATCCCCCCTTAACAAGTAAGCCACCAACTGCTGAACATTAAATCTACAACTTTGGCCCTTGAAGGTACTGAAGTTTCCTTAATGGGATACAATCACGCCCATTATAGGCAGCCACTCGGGCGGAGTACAAAATTCGTGGAAGGAATTTTCTTTATAACGGACACTTGAGCACAAAAATGATGCAGGTTCTAATACGGGCACTAATACAAATATACATATTTCAGCAAACTATGCATTTTACTTCGATAAAATAATATATACAGTATATCATAAACGAAAAGAATATATACAAATTAAAACCAAAAGATTTGTTCACAATTTTACTGACAATGTGATTGTTTTACTTTGAAACATATTTATAATCCTGAAATTATTAAATATACACTTAATTGGTAATAAACATGTTCTCTACAGTCATTCTGAAATTGATTACAAATAATTCGTATAAACCTGTTTCTTACAGTCGTTACCATCCCCCTTGAGCAAGGGATTGGAATAATATATAGTACATGACCCCAATGGAAATACGCCTAATCGGCCTTGTTGGGCTGTCCCTAGCTGGCGAGTTTTAAATACTATAATTATTATTATAATCATTGTTCTTAAGTCGCTGTATTTTTTTTTTTTTTTTTTTTTTCTATGTGATTGAGGGAGGCAAAAGGCATAACTGCCTATAGCGAGTGCCTCCCCCATAGTTGAAAGAGTGACACGGCCAAAATCAAGGGACGTTCGAGCCAAAATGCCTGGACACACGGAGTTTGAAGCAATTTAAGTCATAGGAAGAGGGAAAGACTGATTCTGGGAGAGAGTTCCAGAGCTCAGATGTTGAGTAGAAGAAAGTTTGAGAGTAACGTTTCACTCTTGGGTTGGAGAGTTGCACAGAGTAGGGGTGGGATTGAGTTGCAAGACGGGTACCACGTGCCCTACGTAAAGGAGGTGGTATGCACTGGGATAGCTCTGAGGAACACTGATTATTATAGTAGCGATAGAATAGCGAGAGAGATGCAACATTGCGGCGGAGACAGAGAGATTGCAGAGAGTTAGTGAGTGGACGGGAGTTAATGATACGAAAGGCCTTCCTTTCAACTTTGTCTAGGAGAGCGGTGTGAGAGGAACCTCCCCACACATGTGAACAATACTCAATACAAGGGCGCACTATGCCCCTGTACAGAGCAAGAAGCTGTGCAGGGGAAAAGAACCCCCTAAGGCGGTTGAGCACACCCAGCTTCTGGGAGGCTGCCTTAGCAAGACTGGTAATATGGTCCTTCCAAATGAGAGCAGAAGAAAAAGAGACACCAAGAATATTGAGAGAAGATGAAGGGTTGATTTTTGTATTGTTGAAGAATAAGGGATAGTCCGCTGGGAGATCCTGACGGGTAGATAGATGGAGAAATTGGGTTTTGGAAGCATTAAAGTTAATAAGGTTTTCTCTGCCCCAATTGGAAATAGTATTTAGATCAGAATTTAAGAGTTCTATGGCTTCATTACGTTTGTCGTTGAGGGATTGCTGGCTGGGGCGTTCTGAAAAACTAATGGAGTAGTGTAAGGTTGAGTCGTCTGCGTATGAATGGATGGGAATTAAGGTACAGTTAAGGAGATCATTTATAAAAATTAGAAAGAGAATAGGAGATAGGACAGAGCCCTGAGGAACACCGGAGTTTATAGGGTGAGGAAGTGAACAATGGCCGTCCACAACCGCAGCTATGGAACGGCCGGAAAGGAAATTAGAGACAAAGGCACAGATGGATGGATAGAAACCGAAGGAGGGTAGTTTAGAAATTAAAGATTTATGCCAGACTCTATCGAAAGCTTTCGATATGTCTAGTGCAATAGAAAAAGTCTCACCGAAGTCCCGAAAGGAGGATGACCAAGAGTTAGTAAGATATGAAAGAAGATCACCAGTAGAGCGACCCTTAAGGAAGCCATACTGGCGATCTGAGAGCAGATTATGAGAAGAGAAATGCTTAAGAAATTTGGAAGCAAGAATAGTTTCAAAAACTTTAGAAAGACAAGAGATAAGAGCAATTGGACGATAGTTGGAGGGTTGAGAGCGGTCACCCTTCTTTGGGACAGGTTGAATGTGAGCAAACTTCCAGCATGAAGGGAAGACGTTAGAGGATAGACAGAGACGAAAGAGTTTGCCTAGGCAGGGAGTCAGCACGGAAGCACAGTTTTTGAGAACAACAGGAGGAACACCGTCCGGACCGTACGCCTTATTAGTGTTAAGCCCAGAGAGGGTAGAAAGTACATCTTTAGAAGAGATTAGGATATTAGGCATAAGTAAGAGAGAGGAGGGCGGAGAGGGAGGAATAGCACCGGAATCATCCAAGGTGGAGTTTCTAGCAAAAGTTTGAGCGAAGAGTTTAGCTTTGTCAGAGGAAGAAGTGATGGTTGTGCCATCAGAGTGGGAAAGGGGAGGGAAAGACGAGGAAGAGAAATTGTTGGAGAGGTTTTTGGCTAGATGCCAGAAAGCTTGGGAAGAGCTAGAGTTGGATAGTTCAGTGCATTTATTATTGATGAAAGAGTGTTTGGCAAGTCGAAGAACAGATTTGGCTTGATTCCGGGCAGAAACATATGAAGAATGAGAGTCTTGAGTTTTAAGGCGTCGGTACCGTTTGAATGCTTCCTCCTTATTGCGGACAGCAGTAGAACAGGCGTGAGTAAACCAAGATTTTTTAGCATTAGTCTGAGAGAAAGAGAATGGAATGTAAGCTTCCATGCCCGATAGGATTACCTCGGTAATGCGTTCAGCACTCTCCGAGGGTCCTCGGCCATGGAAGCAGAAATCATTCCATGGGAAATCAAAGAAGTACTGCCGAAGAGCCTCCCAGTCGGCAGCGCCAAAGTGCCACAAGCGCCGCCGGCTAGGAGGATCGGGTGGCTGTACTGGAGAGATAGGACAGGTGACAGAGATAAGTTTATGGTCGGAGGAGCCCAAAGGAGAGAAAAGATCGACAGTATAAGAAGAAGGGTTAGAAGTTAGAAACAGGTCAAGAATGTTGGGCCGATCTCCGATGCGATCCGGGATACGGGTGGGTTGCTGAACTAACTGCTCTAGGTCATTTAGGATAGAAAAGACGTAGGCTTGTTCACCAGGTGGATCAGTAGTGTGAGAGGAGAGCCATTGGCGGTGGTGAACGTTGAAATCTCCTAAGATGGAGATTTCTGAGAAAGGAGAAATGGATAGAATGTGTTCCACTGTAGAGTTTAGATAGTCAAAGAATTTAGGAAAGTTGGTAGAGTTAGGGGTGAACAAGGTTAGCTGTTCATACAGTTAGTATGAACAAGGTGACAGCGTCAATGCAAGGTGGGAGTTAATATAGCAAATTACGCTACGTATTTTTAAAAATACATATATATAGTGCAATATGTATGTATTCTAGTTCAAGTATATGAATTATATATATATAGTTCGTGGATAAAATAAACTATTCACAAAATATATTAAATAACTGAAAGCAGAATTATTTGATCTCATTTCCAATACCCCAGGAATATATAAATAAGATTTGCCTTCCCTTTCATCTTTGCCTCCGTGCTTCCAGTCGCTGAGGCATTTGCCAAATATATACATTATTGACTTTTAAACTAATATATATATATATATATATATATATATATATATATATGTTTCTAGTCTCTCAGTGGGGATCGAACCATCGACCATCAGGATGATAGCCGACGCTTTAATCAATTACACCACGGCAGTCTAATTGATTAAAGCGTCGGCTATCATCCTGATGGTCGATGGTTCGATCCCCACTGAGAGACTAGAAACATTTAGTGGCTCACATGTATTTGTGATATATTCTCAATATATATATATATATATATTTTTTTTTTTTTTTTTTTATCGCGACGACATATTTAATTACGGGAGAAAAAGGAGAAAGGAAAAATTTGCCACGAAAATATACAGTATATTTCCGAGGAAAATGTAAGAACTGAGTGTGTGTGTGTGTGTGTGTGTGTGTGTGACAATTAATATCTGGTATCAATAACAAATATAATTAATAACTGAAACATTCAGAAATAAGTTTATATTAAATTGTTTAGTTACAGCATTGATAATTTGACATGTGGCATTAGACACAACGGAAGTAAATTAACATACATACATACATACATACATAGTTGTCAGCCATATTGAGAGAATTATAAGTTAAGGGGGTAGTGCTTGTTTTTTGTTTTTTTTTCGATATATGCATTTAATCATATATTTTGTTTTAGTTTCCTCGCTAGACCTCCATCAAGCTTAAAGAAACACCCCTTAAGATAAATTTTGAATTTTTCGTTAGAAAAATGTCCCGGCTGAAGTCTGGTTCCTTCTAGAAATACATGCTCGCTATTGTTCACCAGGAAAAAATCGACACCTAAATGGCACGAAAGGTCTTAATATTGACAAAGAAAGAAGGCGAAAGGTCTCAAAATCGCCAAGCTAACGGAACGAACGTCTTAAAATCTCAAAACTTAAATGCTAAACATGAGGGAGAAGGGGTTCCAGCAAAAGCGACTACCTCCCCCGTAAGGGGAGATCTCCACTGGAGGGATTTTTTTCTGGACCCCTTTCTCCCTCATGTTTAGCCCCATTGCTTTTGATATTATAAAACGTTTGCCCCATTAGTTTAGCGATTTTAAGAACTTTCACCCCATATTAAGACCTTTCGTGCAATTCAGGTGTCGATTTTATCCTGGCGAGCGATAGCGAGCCTGTAATTTAAGAGGAACCGGCCTTTGGCCGGGAAATTTTTCTACCGAAAAATGTACAAATTTATCTTGAAAGGGACTCAAGGGGGTGTAATTTTAAGATTGATGGAGGTCTAGGGAACAAACTAAATACCTCCCCTTATAGATTAGAGTACATATTACGTTACGTTACGTTACGTTACGTTGGTAACAGAGTTGTAGATGGGTGGAATGGACTACCAAGTGCTATAGTGGGATTAAAAACGATAGGGAGCTTTAAGATAAAATTGGATAAGCATATGGACGAGAAGGGTTGGGTGTGAAGGGGGATCAGCAGGGTTGGGCCAATCAGCGCTCTGCAGACCCCCGTAAATCCTGCGTTAATCTCTAACCGTTTTGGTAAGATGATCCTCAGGGTATTAGAGTGTTGAGCCTATAATTGGGCTTTGTAATTGGGATTGTGTGGGACAGGGATCTGCCTTGCTTAGGCCAATCGGCTTTCTGCAGACTCCCATTTTCTTATGTTCTTATGTTCTTATGTTATTTAGCTGGACTATAAGAAGTGATCAATATAGTAAGTGTGAGGATTCGACTCGGAACACACAGATAACCACTCCAGGCCAGTTTACCGATAAAGCCCTATAGAAACATATTAGCCAGATAACCACTCCAGGCCAGTTTACCGATAAAGCCCTATAGAAACATATTAGCCAGATAACCACTCCAGGCCAGTTTACTGATAAAGCCCTATAGAAACATATTAGCCAGATAACCACTCCAGGCCAGTTTACCGATAAAGCCCTATAGAAACATATTAGCCAGATAACCACTCCAGGCCAGTTTACTGATAAAGCCCTATAGAAACATATTAGCCAGATAACCACTCCAGGCCAGTTTACCGATAAAGCCCTATAGAAACATATTAGCCAGATAACCACTCCAGGCCAGTTTACCGATAAAGCCCTATAGAAACATATTAGCCAGATAACCACTCCAGGCCAGTTTACCGATAAAGCCCTATAGAAACATATTAGCCAGATAACCACTCCAGGCCAGTTTACCGATAAAGCCCTATAGAAACATATTAGCCAGATAACCACTCCAGGCCAGTTTACCGATAAAGCCCTATAGAAACATATTAGCCAGATAACCACTCCAGGCCAGTTTACCGATAAAGCCCTATAGAAACATATTAGCCAGATAACCACTCCAGGCCAGTTTACCGATAAAGCCCTATAGAAACATATTAGCCAGATAACCACTCCAGGCCAGTTTACCGATAAAGCCCTATAGAAACATATTAGCCAGATAACCACTCCAGGCCAGTTTACCGATAAAGCCCTATAGAAACATATTAGCCAGATAACCACTCCAGGCCAGTTTACCGATAAAGCCCTATAGAAACATATTAGCCAGATAACCACTCCAGGCCAGTTTACCGATAAAGCCCTATAGAAACATATTAGCCAGATAACCACTCCAGGCCAGTTTACCGATAAAGCCCTATAGAAACATATTAGCCAGATAACCACTCCAGGCCAGTTTCCCGATAAAGCCCTATAGAAACATATTAGCCAGATAACCACTCCAGGCCAGTTTACCGATAAAGCCCTATAGAAACATATTAGCCAGATAACCACTCCAGGCCAGTTTACCGATAAAGCCCTATAGAAACATATTAGCCAGATAACCACTCCAGGCCAGTTTACTGATAAAGCCCTATAGAAACATATTAGCCAGATAACCACTCCAGGCCAGTTTACCGATAAAGCCCTATAGAAACATATTAGCCAGATAACCACTCCAGGCCAGTTTACCGATAAAGCCCTATAGAAACATATTAGCCAGATAACCACTCCAGGCCAGTTTACCGATAAAGCCCTATAGAAACATATTAGCCAGATAACCACTCCAGGCCAGTTTACCGATAAAGCCCTATAGAAACATATTAGCCAGATAACCACTCCAGGCCAGTTTACCGATAAAGCCCTATAGAAACATATTAGCCAGATAACCACTCCAGGCCAGTTTACCGATAAAGCCCTATAGAAACATATTAGCCAGATAACCACTCCAGGCCAGTTTACCGATAAAGCCCTATAGAAACATATTAGCCAGATAACCACTCCAGGCCAGTTTACCGATAAAGCCCTATAGAAACATATTAGCCAGATAACCACTCCAGGCCAGTTTACCGATAAAGCCCTATAGAAACATATTAGCCAGATAACCACTCCAGGCCAGTTTACCGATAAAGCCCTATAGAAACATATTAGCCAGATAACCACTCCAGGCCAGTTTACCGATAAAGCCCTATAGAAACATATTAGCCAGATAACCACTCCAGGCCAGTTTACCGATAAAGCCCTATAGAAACATATTAGCCAGATAACCACTCCAGGCCAGTTTACCGATAAAGCCCTATAGAAACATATTAGCCAGATAACCACTCCAGGCCAGTTTACCGATAAAGCCCTATAGAAACATATTAGCCAGATAACCACTCCAGGCCAGTTTACCGATAAAGCCCTATAGAAACATATTAGCCAGATAACCACTCCAGGCCAGTTTACCGATAAAGCCCTATAGAAACATATTAGCCAGATAACCACTCCAGGCCAGTTTACCGATAAAGCCCTATAGAAACATATTAGCCAGATAACCACTCCAGGCCAGTTTACCGATAAAGCCCTATAGAAACATATTAGCCAGATAACCACTCCAGGCCAGTTTACCGATAAAGCCCTATAGAAACATATTAGCCAGATAACCACTCCAGGCCAGTTTACCGATAAAGCCCTATAGAAACATATTAGCCAGATAACCACTCCAGGCCAGTTTACCGATAAAGCCCTATAGAAACATATTAGCCAGATAACCACTCCAGGCCAGTTTACCGATAAAGCCCTATAGAAACATATTAGCCAGATAACCACTCCAGGCCAGTTTACCGATAAAGCCCTATAGAAACATATTAGCCAGATAACCACTCCAGGCCAGTTTACCGATAAAGCCCTATAGAAACATATTAGCCAGATAACCACTCCAGGCCAGTTTACCGATAAAGCCCTATAGAAACATATTAGCCAGATAACCACTCCAGGCCAGTTTACCGATAAAGCCCTATAGAAACATATTAGCCAGATAACCACTCCAGGCCAGTTTACCGATAAAGCCCTATAGAAACATATTAGCCAGATAACCACTCCAGGCCAGTTTACCGATAAAGCCCTATAGAAACATATTAGCCAGATAACCACTCCAGGCCAGTTTACCGATAAAGCCCTATAGAAACATATTAGCCAGATAACCACTCCAGGCCAGTTTACCGATAAAGCCCTATAGAAACATATTAGCCAGATAACCACTCCAGGCCAGTTTACCGATAAAGCCCTATAGAAACATATTAGCCAGATAACCACTCCAGGCCAGTTTACCGATAAAGCCCTATAGAAACATATTAGCCAGATAACCACTCCAGGCCAGTTTACCAATAAAGCCCTATGGAAACATATTAGCCAGATAACCACTCCAGGCCAGTTTACCGATAAAGCCCTATAGAAACATATTAGCCAGATAACCACTCCAGGCCAGTTTACCGATAAAGCCCTATAGAAACATATTAGCCAGATAACCACTCCAGGCCAGTTTACCGATAAAGCCCTATAGAAACATATTAGCCAGATAACCACTCCAGGCCAGTTTACCGATAAAGCCCTATAGAAACATATTAGCCAGATAACCACTCCAGGCCAGCTTACCGATAAAGCCCTATAGAAACATATTTAGCCAGATAACCACTCCAGGCCAGTTTACCGATAAAGCCCTATAGAAACATATTAGCCAGATAACCACTCCAGGCCAGTTTACCGATAAAGCCCTACAGAAACATATTAGCCAGATAACCACTCCAGGCCAGTTTACCGATAAAGCCCTATAGAAACATATTAGCCAGATAACCACTCCAGGCCAGTTTACCGATAAAGCCCTATAGAAACATATTAGCCAGATAACCACTCCAGGCCAGTTTACCGATAAAGCCCTATAGAAACATATTAGCCAGATAACCACTCCAGGCCAGTTTACCGTGTGACGCATGTCCAGTGTGAGCATGCTGTACAGAACGCCTAGTCATGCCCCACTCTCGCTAGGATCGTCAGGGCAGGAACTTTGGCTGTAGTCTATGTAGAGTTTCCTAACTTAGTTCATGTGAGCCGTTGTACTATAAGTATTATGAATATGTATTTTGTTTTCATCTGAGTCAACGAGTTCTATTTTATATCATTAGTTATAAGTATTGTGTGTAAAACTTATTTGTAATGATGAGAGGAGAGAGAGAAATTACGTAATGGGGGTCAGTGGGTGCGCCATGCGGGAGGTGGGCCTAACTCACTAGCACTCCCCCCTTCCCCCCTCCCCTCAGTGCTAGGAAAGCCTTTGTCTATCCGAGAGGAGAGAGAGAAATTACGTAATGATTGTCAGTGGGCGGTCCTTAGTAGTTCACGTTGGGCTCACTAGAGGGCCGGGTATAAAAAGGGAAGTCTAGCCATTTTTTCTTCAGAACTCATTAGGCAGAGCGACTTCTCATTTCCCTTGCTAACTATATATATTCTTCTGACTGATGTGAACTTTCTCTACTACCTTACATTCTTATCTCCTCTTTTCCCTACCCTTTTTAACTTCCATGGTCCCGTTGGTGCAGAGCTAGTCAGCCAATGTATTATCGCTGGAGTTCTCATGAGATACATGCCTATTAGATAGCCTATTTTGGAAGGGTTAATTTAGAATAGGATTGATTTATGTTTGTTGCACTCGTATATGCATTTCCCTGTGTGTTATTATTATTATTCCTGTTTTCTGCTAGTCTAGGTAATGCTAGACTGGGATAAGGCTACTGGTGTTGTGATTTCCGATGTGTACTAGATTTTGTTGAACCTGTACAATCGCAACGGAGATGTGGGAAGCCTAGGTGGTCTTTCTGACTGTGTACCTTGTGAGTTTAGCACTGTGTTGCGAGTGAGGGCTTTTGCCTCTGCCACCCAACACTGTGCTAACTCGTTTGCTTTGACTTTGAGAGGGTCGCCAGGAGAGAACCAGATACTAGCGATCTGGATCTCTCAAGAGAGCACCCCGTCAATTAACGTAATTTGGCCGCACAGCCTTAAGGACTTCGCTAGGCTACGAGCCGCTTGCTCAGCCATTGTTTCCTAGCCTACTACATCCCAGCTAGATTTTACTCGATCAGCAGATACAGAATAGTATTGAAGCTTTCCTTATGTATGATATTGTTTATGCACTATTGATTTCATGTGTTGCACGCTTGGCTACTTTAGTGATTAGTGGCCCACGAGCACAATCCGAGTAGGCTATTGCCGGTGCATTTGCGGAGTACTTCTTTTTAATGTTTGCCATTTACTATTGCATATTCTTATAATTATTCTTATGCCAATTTAAACCTTTAATAATATTTAATTGCCAGTGTTTTGCTTATTGAATTGCTGTTCAAAATCCGATACGTACTTCTTACGAGCATCCGAGAAGCATCTAACTTTTTCAGAAGATTCCTTGCTCGATGCTTAAGGACTATTAATTAACGTAACGTAATAGTGCCGATCCGAAGTAGAGGGTGGAGGACTTCTTAAGTTCTTAGTCAAGGGTGGATTACTTCGGCTTCGGCCAACACTATTCTTTGGTGTTGTTGTTTCTTACTTCTTTGTTTGATTGTTGACCAGACTAGATAATTCCTGTCTCTTTATTAGTCTGTTGTTGAACACTAGTACCGAGTTCTTGTATACCCCGTTATAGCAGATTGAACTCTGGAGGGTATTGGTGTTTTTTTGTTCGGCTGGCAGTACTCAGGGGTTGGGATCGTGTGTTTCCGTTGTGGCAGCGAGCCGTACTCGAGTCCTGATTGAGAGCCCTTGTGTACCCGAGTGCCAGGTCGTAACAAATGGCGACCTTGCTTAGGTTTTGTGAACAGTATAAATTTTTGCAGAGTTGTACAACATTTGTTTGTTTGTATTTTAGCGTGCATATTGAAGAATATTTTTTTTTGTATGGCAATTAGTAAAGCATTTAAGAGACTCCAGTTAATTTAGTAATTAGTGCTTGCATAGGAAGTTTAACACTTTTGTCTCGAGAATTTTTTTGTGGACTTCAGTATGTCGTGCATTAGCACTGACGATGAGCGAGAGATGCCATTTGAAGGTGTGCCGTTAGTAACCAGTGAGGAGGATGCTAGAGTTTTTGTGAGTAAGCGGTACCACGTGACGGAGGAGAGGCTGACTGGGGTGGATGTTTGTGGCATGCACCTGATAGCCAAGGTTTTGGGCATTTCCAATGTAGTAGGGATGTCCAAGGGGGAGCTGATTTCCTGGGTGTTGCGTGGGCGACATGGGGTTTCGGAGGAGAGGGCGTTTGGGGGGGTTCCTCCCCAGATCCCCTCTCACTCGACTCCCACAGTGCCGTCCACTCAGTTACCGGAGGTTAGCACTCTCCCACAGAGGGATGAGAATTGGCAGATTGGAGTGCCCTCGGGTGGTGCACATGGTGGTTCCCCAGTTTTTGCCCCCCCTCCTTCAGTAGTGGCAGCTCCCTCTTCCTGCCTGTCTCCAGATATGGTATTTAGACTTGAGCTTGCTAAGATTGAGGCTAGGAAGCAGGAGAATGAGACTAGGAGGCATGAGATTGAGGTTAGGAGGCAAGAGGATGAGACCAGGAGGCAAGAGGATGAGACCAGGATGCATGAGGCTGAGCTTAGGTACGACTCAGAGAAATATTGTGCTAAATTAGATTTAGATAAGACTCGTGCAGAGTCGACAGGGACTCGGATGGGCCGTGAGGGCCAAGTAAGAGAACAGTCCTTAGCCCACTTAGTCAAATTAGTGCCGGTATTTAGTGAAACTGAAGTCACAGAATTTTTTAATCGTTTTGAGAAGAAGTGTAGGGAGCATAATTGGCCTGAAGAGAAGTGGGCAGCTCTAGTCTCCTCAAGACTTACGGGTAAGGGTCTGAAGGCTTATGATGCACTGCCTTTAGAGTCTTGCATTGACTACCCAGAATTGAAGAGAGCTGTCCTACGGGCATACGAGTTGCAACCGGAAACATATCGATTGAAGTTTCGGGGTGTTACAAAGACTAGGGAGGCGACCTTTCTTGAACATGCCCGGGACTTAAAAGATGCACTTAAAAACTGGACACGTTCTGAGAAAGCTGAGACGGCCGAACAGTTGACTGAGCTGTTTCTGCTCGAGCAGTTTTATAAGTGTACTGGTGCAGAAATGACTTTAACTATTAAAGAAAAGAACCCAAAAACTCTACAGGAGGCAGCTGAGATGGCTGACCTCCGGCTATCACTAATTCGTGGGTGCGGGTCTGCCCAGCGTAGTGAGGCAGGTAACAAGGGGCGTGACGCCCCACCCCCCCGAGTTAGTGATATACCTTATGCAAACAAGTACAAGAGCCATGATACCAAGACTGACCACAAGACTAGCACCGTCCCATTTAAGAAGGGGCCGGGCCCTTCCCAGTACCAAGGGAAGCCCAAAGGGGAGTTGGAGTGTTATCATTGTCATGAAAAGGGGCACTTTGCAAGAGTCTGTCCTAGCAAACCACCTACAGCAGCTGTGTCTTTGGCCTGCAACATTGGTGTGTCTCCGAAGTCATCTGAGTTTGCCCGGGGCAGTTCGTCAGAGGCTGAGGCACAGCCAATGCAGAAGCACCTGGGAGGCTCGAACCCTGCTCAGGATGTTTTTTGCGACCATAGAGGGCGGGGTTGCGTGATGTGGGCGGGGCGCAAGCATGGAGTAGAGGTCTTGCGTGATACAGGTGCTTCCCAGACTCTGATGAAAAACTTGACTGGCTACCCTATAAACGCGGCTCGGGTGGTAGTGGTGCAGGGTATTAATGCAACTCGGTCATACCCGCTGGTGCGGTTGGAGTTGGAGGTGGATGGTGTGGCACGTGAATTGGATGTCGGGATTGTGGAGAAACTGCCAGTGGAGGGCGTCGACCTTCTTCTCGGCAACGACTTTGCAATGCCCGCTTCTGAGGTTCTACCCTTAGTCGTTGCCGAGAGGCCGGCCGACGTGAGTAGGGAAGAGCAAGAGTGGGTCGAGCGGTGCCAGACACAACCCATGGCGTGTGTTGTCACCCGAGCTCGGGCAGCTAAAGTGTCACAGCCTAGTCCTCCGTCTTCAGACCAGCGGAGGAACGATCAACAGGAGGAGGCTAAAGCTGGAGTTGGTTTTAAGAGTTTTGACTCGGCGGCTCTCCCGGGTGATTCAGTATTGGCACCTATGTTAGAGTCTGGAGAGGCCCCAGGACCTGTCACAGCTAGTGAGGAGGTAGGGCAGGAAGAGACTCCGAGGCAGCAACGTTACACACGGAGAGAAAAAAGGGTTGCTCAGTTTGATATTGGGGGAGGACTTGGGTTGCTTCGGAAGCATCTAGACAGGTTGGTTCCCTCAGATATTTGTAAACTGCAGTTGGAGGATCCGGAATTTCAGAAGTGTGGTAATGGTGCTGTCGAGATCAAACACGAGGACGGGGAAGCATGTCATGTGAACCTGTTGGAGGAGTTTGTGAGGCAACCACCTGAGCAGCCTGCTGTCCCTGCGTTGGTCTGCCGCGGCCAAGGTGGAGAAGGAGAGGGGGGCAGTAGGGCACAGGTGGAGGAGAGTAGAGATTGTCATGTCTCGGCGGAGCAGTGGGCGGGGGACACGAGTCTGGTGGCTGTGGAAGCGCTAGAGCACCTGCCTGAGCAGCAGTGTGCAGCACTCCAGCACCAGCTTGGTTCATACCCCACTGGTCGTGCCGAGCCCCTGAGTCTCACAACTCGGGCGGTGCAAGATGTTCCGCGAGCAGGTCACGTGAATGTTGAAAGACCGTTAGCCTCGTTGTTTCGGTGGTTCAAGGTGGGCGACGAGGCTTTGGCATGGTTGCCAGGTCAGGGTCGACCCATGGCTGCCAAGGGTGGTGGTCAAAAGGAGGACATTGAGCAGATTGGTGAGGTTGGCTGTGGAGTGGATGTGCCCGGTCGTCACATAGCCTCCCAATGCTGCTCTAGTCTAATGCAACAGCCCGACTGTATCTGGCCATGTCTCTAAAAGCGGTGATGCTGAGCAGGCAGATGTCGTCACAAGGAATGCGGGGGTGCGCATGTACGGTATCGGCGGGGAAGCCTTAGCAATAATGAACTATGGGAGTGACTGCACAGGTGGTACTGATTGTCCCTCTCATGACCTGGCTGTTCTAGGGACGAAGGTGGAGAAGGAGGGAGACTACAGGTTAGAAGCTGCGGTCTCGGCTGGGTTGTGGGAGGGCACTAGGCATGTTGTTCGTGGAGACAGTGCAAGGCAGTTGTTTACTAGGCTATGGCAGTACTTTCGCATGTTTGTTGCTTCTCCAGGCCTGATGTACGGGGTAGAATCCGACATGCAGGCTGGAGATAGTGCAAGGCTCAGTTTAATTCCCTACCGTATAAATCCTGCTCGACAGTCTATGGTGCAAGCAGAGCTGGATTACGTGTGGACGAAGGGTCTGAGGGATAAGGAATGTCGTGAGTGGTCGTTGCCTGTAACTTTGCAACCGGTGTTAAGTGGCAAGATCAGTGAGTGTGTTGATTGCGAGAGTGTGTGTGCATTATCCCTGACAGACGCCTATACCTTATCAAGAGTTGACGACACCATAGACCGCCTCGGGGCTGCATCGCCTATCACGAAAGTAGATTTAGTAAAAGGTTACTGGCAAGTACCTTTGTCCGAGCGTGCTAAAGAGGTATGTGGTTTTGTTGTGGACGGGAGTACCTACCGGTGCAATGTTATGCCTTACGGACTTAAGAATGCACCAGCAACGTTTCAGAACCTGATGAATGAAATTGAAAAGGACGATGATGGGCTGGAGCATCCTGTTAGTTTCTGCTCGGAGAAGTACAATTCGGCCCAGGGGAGATGCTCTGTTGTCGAGGAGGAGCTGCTGGCGCTTGTGCTTGCGCTGGGGCATTTCGAGGTCTATGTTCCAGCCTATGGTCCGGTCGTTGTAGTTTACCCAGATCATCACCCTCTCAAGATCTTGGACCAGTTTCACAATCGGAATATGAGGCTGACCAGGTGGTCACTAAGGTTATTGGTATATAACCTGGACATACGCCATATTGCCGGTTGTGACAACGTGGTTGCAGATGGTCGTTCAAGGGTATATGATCCTGGGTAGATTGACACACGGGTAGCCTCCTGCTTTAGTTTGAATAGTATTTTGCGCTTGGTGCTTGTTGGCTCGCGGATGTAGCCCAGCGTATTGGGTCGTAAAGCAGGAGTTGAGCGTTTGGTATAGAAGAAAATAGGCTGCCCTTATAGTGCAGCCGGGAAAAACATATTAAAATATAAAAATCATAAAAAAACTTTCTTTTTGATATAGATAATTGTATAAGTTTGTCATAGCCTATAGAGTTTGAGTAGTCCACGAACTATCAAACGGCTGAGCTGCTGTAAGCTCGCTCTGGGAGCATGATATTGTGTCTTTTTGCTATTGTTGGGAGGAGTTATAAAATGTGATTTTTTTTTTTTTTAATAATAAGATGTGTTTTGGTGATAAACTCAGCTTTGTTTTAGTGCCATGCGGTCGCTGGGTGTGAGGGGCTTGATGGGGTTCTGTGTTTGTCAGATTTTAGCTCAAGGTTGAGCAAGTAAAATCTTGGGGGAGGTGTGACGCATAGTCCAGTGTGAGCATGCTGTACAGAACGCCTAGTCATGCCCCACTCTCGCTAGGATCGTCAGGGCAGGAACTTTGGCTGTAGTCTATGTAGAGTTTCCTAACTTAGTTCATGTGAGCCGTTGTACTATAAGTATTATGAATATGTATTTTGTTTTCATCTGAGTCAACGAGTTCTATTTTATATCATTAGTTATAAGTATTGTGTGTAAAACTTATTTGTAATGATGAGAGGAGAGAGAGAAATTACGTAATGGGGGTCAGTGGGTGCGCCATGCGGGAGGTGGGCCTAACTCACTAGCACTCCCCCCTTCCCCCCTCCCCTCAGTGCTAGGAAAGCCTTTGTCTATCCGAGAGGAGAGAGAGAAATTACGTAATGATTGTCAGTGGGCGGTCCTTAGTAGTTCACGTTGGGCTCACTAGAGGGCCGGGTATAAAAAGGGAAGTCTAGCCATTTTTTCTTCAGAACTCATTAGGCAGAGCGACTTCTCATTTCCCTTGCTAACTATATATATTCTTCTGACTGATGTGAACTTTCTCTACTACCTTACATTCTTATCTCCTCTTTTCCCTACCCTTTTTAACTTCCATGGTCCCGTTGGTGCAGAGCTAGTCAGCCAACGTATTATCGCTGGAGTTCTCATGAGATACATGCCTATTAGATAGCCTATTTTGGAAGGGTTAACTTAGAATAGGATTGATTTATGTTTGTTGCACTCGTATATGCATTTCCCTGTGTGTTATTATTATTATTCCTGTTTTCTGCTAGTCTAGGTAATGCTAGACTGGGATAAGGCTACTGGTGTTGTGATTTCCGATGTGTACTAGATTTTGTTGAACCTGTACAATCGCAACGGAGACGTGGGAAGCCTAGGTGGTCTTTCTGACTGTGTACCTTGTGAGTTTAGCACTGTGTTGCGAGTGAGGGCTTTTGCCTCTGCCACCCAACACTGTGCTAACCCGTTTGCTTTGACTTTGAGAGGGTCGCCAGGAGAGAACCAGATACTAGCGATCTGGATCTCTCAAGAGAGCACCCCGTCAATTAACGTAATTTGGCCGCACAGCCTTAAGGACTTCGCTAGGCTACGAGCCGCTTGCTCAGCCATTGTTTCCTAGCCTACTACATCCCAGCTAGACTTTACTCGATCAGCAGATACAGAATAGTATTGAAGCTTTCCTTATGTATGATATTGTTTATGCACTATTGATTTCATGTGTTGCACGCTTGGCTACTTTAGTGATTAGTGGCCCACGAGCACAATCCGAGTAGGCTATTGCCGGTGCATTTGCGGAGTACTTCTTTTTAATGTTTGCCATTTACTATTGCATATTCTTATAATTATTCTTATGCCAATTTAAACCTTTAACCCGGGAGCTGCGGGAAGACTCTTAAGAGTTCCACCGGCGGACTGCGGGAAGACTCTCCAGAGTAACGCTTTTGAACGCGTACCAAAACCGCGCGTTAACCTCTGAAGTGCGCACGGGGGTAAATGAAAACCTCCCCCTGTGCTGACGTATTTGAGGTTTTTCGTCACTAAAATATTCATTGTACCATTAATAGCATTAATAATTATCCATATGCGCCTATTATGGGTTGATTATAAAGGTATTAACCTGAAACAACAATAAAACGAGTGAAAACAGCGTTTGGATGGTCAAAATCGGAGATATAGCCCGCGAGTTGTATAATCTATGGGTGAGGCAAACTCCTTTCCCGCCAATTTCCCCCAAGGCCACTGAGACACAGTCGATCGATACTCTCTCTCTCTCTCTTGCACTCGATGGCCATCAGTGATGACAACACCCTGCTTGCAACTCGCTAATGTTAGCACGAAAATATACCTCAGAATAAGGGAATAATAGGGAAAATAGGTGATAACTGAGGAATAGGAGGAAAGTGGGGAAGGAGGGGAGGTAGAGGACTGAGATTTTGCATGGCCCAGGGGCCAAAAAAAAAAAAAAAAAATAAAAAAAAAAAAAATAAAAAATAATTTTTTTTTCGATGTAAAAAGTTGATTTTTAGTTTTACTTACTCCAGAGAGTCTTCCCGCAGTCCGCCGGCCGAACTCTAAAGAGTCTTCCCGCAGTTCCCGGGTTAATAGTCAGACGGCTGAAAATTGGTGTGGATATAGTACTACGTGTCAACTCTCGATACCACCCCGCCAAACGCTCTCCCCGCACTCGTGCAAGCACCACCGCGCCAGTAACCAAGCACTAGTCATGGAGCCCACACGTCCCTCACGCTCGCTCCCTGATGACACAACCAGCCCTCCTTCTGGTGGTGTTAGCCGCCGTGGAAGGCAGAGGGTGGCTGCCAAAGACCCTAGCTACCAGTACGACACGCCCTACAGCTCGGAGGACGAAACACCAGCACCCAAAGCACGGAAAACACGTGCAAGCAGGGCAATGGCACAGAGGTCATTGGTCTTTCGTGACACTGCCACCACGACCCAGGCCACTGCAACAACCACTACCACCACCACTACCACCACTGCCACCCCTGCCACCCCTGCCACCGGTACCAGCGACGCAGGAGGCCGCCCTAGGGCTGCAGAACCTGCGGGGGCAGGAAAAATTAAAGGCACGGGCGTAGGGAAAAGATCCCGTACGCCAGCCACAGTGCCCCTACCACCACCACCACCACCACCAGCCGCCGCCCCTGGCCCGGCTGCCGCCGCCGCCCCTGGCCCGACTGCCGCTGCCGCCCCTGCTGCCCCTGCCAGCGACGCAGGAGGCCGCCCTAAGGCTGCAAAACCTGCGGGGCCAGGAAAAATTAAAGGCACGGGCGTAGGGAAAAGATCCCGTACGCCAGCCACAGTGCCCCTACCACCACCACCACCACCAGCCGCCGCCCCTGGCCCGGCTGCCGCTGCCGCCCCTGCTGCCCCTGCCGCCCCTGCTGCCCCTGCCGCCCCTGCCCAAGGAACAGGGAAGGGGAAGGGGAAGGGGAAGGGGAAAGGGAGAGGGAAAGCGACTGCTGGCCCTGCTTTCCCTGGTGGCCCTGCTGCCCCTGTTGCCCCTGCTGCCCCTGTTGCCCCTGCTGCCCCTGCCGCCCCTGCCGCCCCTGCCCAAGGAACAGAGAGAAGGGCGACAGGCACCACCATCATCTTGCCATCAAGGCCACGCACCACTGCTGCCCCTGCCGCCGCCTCGGCCGCCGCCTCTGCCGCCGCCCCTACCGCCGCCCCTACCGCCACCTCTGCTGTCCCTGTCCATCAGACACCCTCGCGTGGCAAAATTACCCGGAAAACTCTGACACCATCCAAATATGGCGCCCTGCTGTTTGATGGTGATTTACAGGACATTGGCAGTCAAGGTTTTGACGACGAAGACCAAGCACGGGACCAAGGGTGGGGGGATTTGGGAGTGGACAGTGGGAGTGAGTCAGACGTCGGCGACGAAAACGAGGAAGGTCATCGTCTGTCCAGTGAAGAGGAGGGTGATGATGATCATGTGCTGTATCGCGACCATGGAAGCGATATTTCAGACGATGAAGCAGACGCAGACGACATTCCGATCCCTGGCTTGCCTACGTTCGATTGGTCTGACGGGGTCAATTTTGTACCTGACGTGCCCCAGTTCAATCCTGGGACGTCAGGTACAACTGACGACTGGCCCTGTGACGAGTACGCGAACGAAAGCGACTTCTTCCTCGCTTTTTTCGATTTTGAGGTAATGACGTTCATCGTTGCCCAAACAAACGCCTACTACAGGTGGGTGTTTGGCCGATTGGACGTCCTTTCTCCAAAAGCGAGAATACGAGGCTGGGTGGATACGACTGTTGAAGAATTTATGACGTTCTTTGCCTTGTTGTTCCTCATGCCTCTGATCAAGAAGCATGTGTTGCAACACTACTGGAAGCACTACCCTCTCATCGCCACCCCAACTTTCAATAAGTTCATGACTCGTGACAGATTTTTGTTGCTGCTAAGATTTATGCACTTTGCAGACAACGAAAATCCTAACAGGATTGACAGGATATGGAAAGTTCGGACTGTGTTCACCATGTTGTTGGAGAGGTTTAGGAAATACTTTTACCCCTTCCTCAATTTGGTGATTGACGAGTCGCTCGTGCTCTTCAAAGGACGTCTTGTGTTCAAACAGTATATCCCCTTGAAAAGGCATAGGTTCGGAATCAAGCTCTTCGTTTTGTGTGACTGCGAAACTGGAATAGTGCTTGACATGATCGTGTACACAGGCACTGACATTGACATCCCGAAAGCCGCTGCCAATGACCCCATGGGCATGTCAGGTGCCATCGTCAGGAAAATGTTGGCACCTTACCTGGGCAAAGGCCACATCATCTACACTGACAACTGGTATACTTCTCCTGCTCTCTGCCAGTTTCTTCATGACAACCAAACGGGGTCATGTGGGACTGTCAGAAAGACAAGAAAGTTTATGCCAAAATTCACAGGTGATGTCATTCCTCTCACAGATGCCTCCTCCAGTGACACACCTTCAGAAGACGACCTGGCCCAGGAACACCGCGAGAGGCATGTTCGAAGAAGGCGACGAAAGGGGCAGAAATACAAGCAGCTCGAAAAGTGTGGGAAAGTGATAGCCCTGAAGTGGAAGGACAAGCGAGACGTCCACCTGCTTTCCACCGTCCACACAGGTGCCCAGGTGGATTCTGGCAAAATCCACTACAGAACCAGGAAGACCATCTACAAGCCCGACATGGTAGTGGACTACACTAAGAACATGCGCCTGGTGGACAAGTCTGACTGTCAGCTGTCAGGCGTTGAGTGTCTGAGGAAGACTGTGAAGTGGTATCACAAGCTCTTCCTCCACCTAGTTGATATCACGATGCTCAACGCCTACAACTTGTGGTTGGTAAAGAAGGATATGTCCCCAAACCAGAAGCTGAAATTCCGGGAGTTCGTGTACAACGTCTCATACCAACTCCTGGAGAAGTATGGCACCACCACTCACAGACGTACGGCATGGCGTGGGGATCACGTTCCTGACCGAGTGCAGGTGGGTGTCCAAAGACACTACCTGATCAGCACCGAGGTGATTGGCACTCGTCACAGGCAGGTGCAGTGCATCGTCTGCAGCTCCAGTGTCAGGAAACCCCATGTCCCAAAAAGAGTCACCTCAATGTGCGCAGAGTGCAAAGTTCCACTCTGCATGGGCGAGTGCTTCAGGGACTACCACACCTTCAAAAAATTTTGAGTGTCGCCCTGCCCCGCCCTGCCCTGCACTGCCCTGCACTGCCCTGCCCTGCCCTGCCCTGGACTCGCCCCCTGCTCAGCCCTGCCCTGGACTCGCCCCCTGCTCAGCCCTGCCCTGGACTCGCCCCCTGCTCAGCCCTGTCCTGGACTCGCGCCCTACCTTACCTGACCTGACCTAATTGATCACGCTACCTCATAATGTAACATATATATTATATAATGTATAAGTTCCAAAGATGTCCCTGTGATATAGCTTTTACATTATATAATTGTATGTTTCATTATTTAGTTTATAAGTTTCAAATATTTACATGTTATATGCCTTATTTTTTTATTATATCAATATATATGTTTGTTATTAGTCAAAGTCATGTGTATATAATTATTTTCTTACCTCAAATGAATTGTACAAAAATAAATATGTTTCAACAAATCCTGTCAAACCTACTAAGATAATAAAAAAAAACAATAATAAAAAAAAAAAACACAAGGTCATGTCATTGTATTCTTACAATATGATATATTCTATGAATATTTCATATTTATTGAATACAATGGCATGATCTTGTAAAAAAAAAAATTTATCAAAAATGTTCTAGACAATATAAAACCTTCCCCATAACCCCCTCCTGGATTCGATCCCACAACCCTAGCACACTTTGAGTTTTCCAGTCCGCGACCTTACCAACCATGCCACAGGAGCTCATACCAAATATCATTCAAAACTTCGTGTCTACAATCGAAATGACAATATACAAAAAAAAAAATGAATTATCCCACCAATTTACGTTTGTAAATTGATGGGATTATCAATTATATCATGCCAAGGTTTATGAAAGTTTGTCTCTGTCAAGAATTAGTAATTATATAACTTTATTCTGTCCAAAATTGCCAAAACATTCAGCAAAATTGCCCCTCTCAGTGCGACTCCACTCATTTTCACACGGTCAAGCGGTGACCCTTGCCGCTCCCTTTATGCCCTAGCTACACCAGCCACAGCAGCTCTGTCTGGGAACAAAATTTGTATAAATACAATAATGGATAAAATACTCTTCACAAATACATTTGTATTGTATAATATTGTAAATAAAAAAGAATAATAACTGTGTGGGTGTCGTAAATTGCTCAACCAGCTTTCTTATGTCTCGCCTACGCGCGTATATTGGATTATACATAGTCATGACTGTCATACAAATAATTGCAGTAGGTCTCGAATGTACATTTAGATTGCATATTACTTGGAAATAAATAAGTAAACGTTTCTCTGGTGGCAATCTACCCTTTCGCAAGTGTAAGGAGACACCATTCTATATTTAGCCCTTTATCGCAAAAGGCAATCTGCACGTGTTTACTGACCACCGTCGCTGGTGGTCTATAATATAGTACTTTATTGACAGTCAATGGCCTACATGTTTCTGTGGTACTTCACATGTGTCTAAAATGCAATGTCTGCTTGCATAAAAATGCAATTCTGAAGTCCATTTATACGTACAACATACGCATGTCTCAGTTTCTATCTATCTCTCTCTCTCTCTCTCCATTCCTGACTCATGTTATTGTAAAACTCTTGGTGGCAAGAAACACCAGACACCTGGAAGACAAGGTTCAAAATCCCAAGCATCCATACGCCTCGAGCGCCTTCACACTTGTCACACAGCTGGTTATCTATCTAGAGATCTGCCTGCCTTCCTTTTCTTGACGACTCACTCACTCCCTCCCTGCACCCCTGCATGCCTCCCTCCCTCCCTCCCACACACCCACCCCCAACCCACCCTTTCAGGCTTCCGTGTGCTAGAAACACATTCACAATTTGCGTAAATATCGCATCAATTGGGCTATATGCGGTATATTCCTTGTTATATGGGACGCCTACATACGTACACGTCTTTATTATAGCATGACAGTGCTCTAAATACAAGATTTACGTGATATGTATGGCGTAACACACCCTCTCCCCCTTTCATTCCCAGCACAGCTCACTCACACCTTGGTTCACGCATAGAAACTCTTTGATAATGTGCGTAAATATCGCATGAATTGGTCAATATGCGGTATATATTTTGATATATGGCACGTATACATACGTACAAGTCTGTATTATAGCATGACAGTGCTCTACGTACAAGATATACGTGATATGTATGGCGTAAACCACACTCTCAGCTCATAAATTGCCGCCAAACCTCCAACACATCTTCATTCCCGCCTACAAATTCTCTTATAATTCCCTTATATATTGCAATTTTTGGTCACTATGAGGCATATTCATTGTTATATGGGGTGGCCTACACACGTATACATACTCTACATAGCCTAAAAGGGCTCAAAAATGGACATATACGTGATAATACGCCGTAACCCACCCCCTCCTCCCTCTCCTTCTATCCCCTGCGCGCGTAAATATTCGGCAGGGAAATCTCGCCGCTCGATGACAATCTAGCCGCGCGGTGCCATTCGCTCCACATTTTTCAACTACGGACCGTTCCCCCACCCCCCCCCAGACATTTTTTGGGGGGTCAAATATATATGGGCCGATGCCCGCAAACATTCCCTACACGATGAGGTACTTTTTATCGAAATTTGCAATAGGTCCCCAAATCATCATACGTGCGCACAGTCTTACCCTGTAGAAAACCCCCTGTGCGCCGCGGAGAGGTTAATAATATTTAATTGCCAGTGTTTTGCTTATTGAATTGCTGTTCAAAATCCGATACGTACTTCTTACGAGCATCCGAGAAGCATCTAACTTTTTCAGAAGATTCCTTGCTCGATGCTTAAGGACTATTAATTAACGTAACGTAATAGTGCCGATCCGAAGTAGAGGGTGGAGGACTTCTTAAGTTCTTAGTCAAGGGTGGATTACTTCGGCTTCGGCCAACACTATTCTTTGGTGTTGTTGTTTCTTACTTCTTTGTTTGATTGTTGACCAGACTAGATAATTCCTGTCTCTTTATTAGTCTGTTGTTGAACACTAGTACCGAGTTCTTGTATACCCCGTTATAGCAGATTGAACTCTGGAGGGTATTGGTGTTTTTTTTGTTCGGCTGGCAGTACTCAGGGGTTGGGATCGTGTGTTTCCGTTGTGGCAGCGAGCCGTACTCGAGTCCTGATTGAGAGCCCTTGTGTACCCGAGTGCCAGGTCGTAACAACCGATAAAGCCCTATAGAAACATATTAGCCAGATAACCACTCCAGGCCAGTTTACCGATAAAGCCCTATAGAAACATATCAGCCAGATAACCACTCCAGGCCAGTTTACCGATAAAGCCCTATAGAAACATATCAGCCAGATAACCACTCCAGGCCAGTTTACCGATAAAGCCCTATAGAAACATATTAGCCAGTTAACCACTCCAGGCCAGTTTACCGATAAAGCCCTATAGAAACATATTAGCCAGATAACCACTCCAGGCCAGTTTACCGATAAAGCCCTATAGAAACATATTAGCCAGATAACCACTCCAGGCCAGTTTACCGATAAAGCCCTATAGAAACATATTAGCCAGATAACCACTCCAGGCCAGTTTACCGATAAAGCCCTATAGAAACATATTAGCCAGATAACCACTCCAGGCCAGTTTACCGATAAAGCCCTATAGAAACATATTAGCCAGATAACCACTCCAGGCCAGTTTACCGATAAAGCCCTATAGAAACATATTAGCCAGATAACCACTCCAGGCCAGTTTACCGATAAAGCCCTATAGAAACATATTAGCCAGATAACCACTCCAGGCCAGTTTACCGATAAAGCCCTATAGAAACATATTAGCCAGATAACCACTCCAGGCCAGTTTACCGATAAAGCCCTATAGAAACATATTAGCCAGATAACCACTCCAGGCCAGTTTACCGATAAAGCCCTATAGAAACATATTAGCCAGATAACCACTCCAGGCCAGTTTACCGATAAAGCCCTATAGACACATATTAGCCAGATAACCACTCCAGGCCAGTTTACCGATAAAGCCCTATAGACACATATTAGCCAGATAACCACTCCAGGCCAGTTTACCGATAAAGCCCTATAGAAACATATTAGCCAGATAACCACTCCAGGCCAGTTTACCGATAAAGCCCTATAGAAACATATTAGCCAGATAACCACTCCAGGCCAGTTTACCGATAAAGCCCTATAGAAACATATTAGCCAGATAACCACTCCAGGCCAGTTTACCGATAAAGCCCTATAGAAACATATTAGCCAGATAACCACTCCAGGCCAGTTTACCGATAAAGCCCTATAGAAACATATTAGCCAGATAACCACTCCAGGCCAGTTTACCGATAAAGCCCTATAGAAACATATTAGCCAGATAACCACTCCAGGCCAGTTTACCGATAAAGCCCTATAGAAACATATTAGCCAGATAACCACTCCAGGCCAGTTTACCGATAAAGCCCTATAGAAACATATTAGCCAGATAACCACTCCAGGCCAGTTTACCGATAAAGCCCTATAGAAACATATTAGCCAGATAACCACTCCAGGCCAGTTTACCGATAAAGCCCTATAGAAACATATTAGCCAGATAACCACTCCAGGCCAGTTTACCGATAAAGCCCTATAGAAACATATTAGCCAGATAACCACTCCAGGCCAGTTTACCGATAAAGCCCTATAGAAACATATTAGCCAGATAACCACTCCAGGCCAGTTTACCGATAAAGCCCTATAGAAACATATTAGCCAGATAAGAGAAACTCCGGTGAAATGTTAAGGGGGGGTCACCGTTTTTTGTTTTATCTTTCTCTCATTTTCTCTCTTTCCCTGGCTTGTATCCATTCGGCCCCATTCAGCCAACTGTTTTAAGACGTTTATCCCCATACAGGTGTCGATTTCTTCCTGGCGAGCGATAGCGAGCCAGTATTGTATGGAGAAATCCGGCTTCGCCGGAGACATTTTTCTATCGAAAAATGTACAAATTTAGCTTGCTGTAAAACAAAGATATATATATGCCAGGAAAACATTGACACCTGGATGGGGGTAAACGTCTTAAAACAGTAGGCTGAATGGGGCGGAATGGATACAAGCCAAAGAGAGAGGGAGAGAAAGAGACAAAACGCGAGGTGGGCCCCCTTAAGCGACGACCAGGAAGTTTGTTGAGAAGATAGCGAAGATGGAGCCGCGAAGGAAAGCATAAAGGAGAGTGTCTGGGAGGAAAAAGCAACAAGATCTGATAACAACATGATCATGGTTCCCTGCATATTATGGGAAGGTAAATAAAGGAGAGAGAGAGAGAGAGAGAGAGAGAGAGAGAGAGAGAGAGAGAGAGAGAGAGAGAGAGAGAGAGAGAGAGAGAGAGAGAAATACTGATAGATATGTAGATAGATAGATGGATGAATATGTGTGTGGATAGATACACATAGTTAGAAGGGCAGTGGATAGAGAGAGAGAGACCATACGAGACAAGAGAGAGCGAGAGAGAGACTATACGATACAATAGAGAGAGAGAGAGACTATACGATACAAGAGAGAGAGAGAGAGACCATACGAGACAAGAGAGAGACACTATACGATACAAGAGAGAGAGAGACTATACGATTCAATAGAGAGAGAGAGAGAGACTATACGATACAAGAGAGAGCGAGAGAGACTATGCGATACAATAGAGAGAGAGAGAGAGACTATACGATACGATACAAGAGAGAGAGAGAGAGAGAGAAAGAGAAAGAGAGAGACCATACGATACAAGAGAGAGAGAGAGAGAGAGAGACCATACGAGACAAGAGAGAGAGAGACCGTGACCATACAATACTCACTGAAAGGAGTCTCGATGATAAACAAGAAAATACTGTAGAGCCTGGGAAGTTGCAAGGAAACTTGGCGATAAAAGAGTGACGCTGAGAGAGAGAGAGAGAGAGAGAGAGAGAGAGAGAGAGAGAGAGAGACACGATAGGGAAGGGTGCACTGCAAATATAGTCAGATTGAGAACCCTGAGCATGACAGTTGAATGGAAGGTACGGTACTGTACTTAGGGTTAAGGGAGCCCACCTCGTTTTTTTTCTCTTTCTCCCTCTCTCTCTCTCTCGGTTGTATCCATTCGGCCCCATTCAGCCTACTGTTTTAAGACGTTTATCACCATCCAAGTTTCGATTTTTTCCTGGCGAGCGGTAGCGAGCCAGCATATTTAAAAAAAAAAAATTGACAGGCTAAATTTGTACATTTTTCAATAGAAAAAATTCTCCAGCGAAGGTGGAATTCTCCATCCAATGCTGGCTCGCTATCGCTCGCTACAAAAAAATTGACACCTGGATGGGGATAAAAGTCTTACAGTAGGCTGAATGGGGCCAAATGGATACATTACACACAACAAACTGACCACCTTGCCTAAGCGGGATATGGATATGGCTGTTGTATGAAAACAATTACACCATCAATTTAGTGAGTGGTTGTATTGCCATCAACATTTACAGGATCAAAATCTATGTGGAGCCCTTTTGGTTTTCACATGTTGTATTTATCTTTGTTATTGTATTTTGTTCGTGTGCATCACCGTACCAATTGTATTTTGTTCGTGTGCATCACCGTACCAATTGTATTTTGTTCGTGTGCATCACCCTACCAATTGTATTTTGTTCGTGTGCATCACCGTACCAATTGTATTTTGTTCGTGTGCATCACCGTACCAATTGTATTTTGTTCGTGTGCATCACCGTACCAATTGTATTTTGTTCGTGTGCATCACCCTACCAATTGTATTTTGTTCGTGTGCATCACCGTACCAATTGTATTTTGTTTGTGTGCATCACCCTACCAATTGTATTTTGTTCGTGTGCATCACCGTACCAATTGTATTTTGTTCGTGTGCATCACCCTACCAATTGTATTTTGTTCGTGTGCATCACCCTACCAATTGTATTTTGTTCGTGTGCATCACCCTACCAATTGTATTTTGTTCATGTGCATCACCCTACCAATTGTATTTTGTTCGTGTGCATCACCCTACCAATTGTATTTTGTTCGTGTGCATCACCCTACCAATTGTATTTTGTTCGTGTGCATCACCCTACCAATTGTATTTTGTTCGTGTGCATCACCCTACCAATTGTATTTTGTTCGTGTGCATCACCCTACCAATTGTATTTTGTTCGTGTGCATCACCCTACCAATTCTTCGTACCAAAACATAAAATTAACTAAAATTTGTTTTAATAACCTTTAATAATAATGTTAATTCAATATATTTGTAAATCAATACAAATAATTTATATAGTCAAGCAGAATCGCTATACGAAATCTCCATTGAGCCCAAGTGCCTGTCTATAATGCTGGTTATTGTACCCCATTGAGGGAACCCACCTCGCCTTTGTTATGTCTTTCTCTCCCTCTCTCTCTTTGGCTTGTATCCATTCGGCCCCATTCAGCCTACTGTTTTAAGACGTTTACCCCCATCCAGGTGTCAATATTTTCCTGGCGAGCGGTAGCGAGCCAGCATACTGGTATATATATTTTTGTTTTGACAGCAAGCTAAATTTGTACATTTTTCGATAGAAAAATGTCTCCGGTGAAGCCGGATTTCTCCATACAATGCTGGCTCGCTATCGCTCGCCAGGAAGAAATCGACACCTGGATGGGGATCAACGCTTTAAAACAGTTGGCTGAATGGGGCCAAATGGATACAAGCCAAGGAAAGAGAGAAAAGGAGAGAAAGATAAATAAAAACATGTTATTGTACCCCATTGAGGAAAGTTTACTCCTTACAAGGGCAAAAGTTATAGATTAGTGTTATAGCAGTTGGTGGCTCGCTATATAGTTGAGGCATCAATTGGAGCTTGATAGTCGCCAATTCCTTCCCCAATAGATATATTTAGGGATAAAGTGAGTTATATATTTGAGGTGAAATTTTGAATACCGTACAATTTTTAAGACATCTAGTATAACAACACAACAATGAAACAATACATTAGCGAGTGGCCATGAGAGTGAAAACGAATGCCACTTGTAGTGAAAAGCCTGACTAGTTTCTTAAGGGAGCCCACCTCGTTTATTTGTCCTCTGTCTCTCCGTCTCAATCTGGGTTGTATCCATTCGGCCCCATTCAGCCTACTGTTTTAAGACGTTTACCCCCATCCAGGTGATTTTTTCCTGGCGAGTGGTAGCGAGCCAGCATATTTTTAGAAATATTTTTGACAGCAGGCTAAATTTGTACATTTTTCGATAGAAAAATGTCTCCGGCGAAGCCGGATTTCTCCATACAATGCTGGCTCGCTATCGCTCGCCAGGAATAAATCGACACTTGGATGGGGATAAACGTCTTAAAACAGTAGGCTGAATGGGGCCGAATGGATACAAGCCAGAGAAAGAGAGAAAAGGAGAGAAAAAAGCAAGTGAGTTTATATTGCTGTCATTTGTAGGAGGGGGATAAACGAGGTAGAGTGGGGCGAGGACAAGGAATCTAATCTCACACTCTTCATTTATAGACAGCAACATTGACAGTTAGTGAATAATCCAATGAACCAACCATTGACAGTTAGTGAATACTACAATGAACCAACCATTTATCTCGTAGCTGTTCCAGGCTTTAGTCTTATTCCAACAACCGACCAAAGACAAACGAATAAGAGTAGGCTTATTTCTGCAGCCTTGAGGGGAGGTATTTAGTTTGTTCCCTACGTTTTCATCAAGCTTAAAATTACACCCCCTAGACCCCCTTTCAAGATAAATTTGTACATTTTTCGGTAGAAAAATGTCCCGGCCAGAGGCCGGTTGCTCTTAAATTACAGGCTCGCTATCGCTCGCCAGGAAAAAATTGACACCTTAATGGCACGAAAGGCCTTAAAATTGACAGAAATGGGGCAAAATGTCTTACCAAACTACTAGGGCGAACGTCTTAAAATCTCAAAAGCAAAGGGGCTAAACATGAGGGAGAAAGGGGTCCAGAAAAAAATCCCTCGAGTGGAAATCTCCCCTTAATACTTCGCATTTGAAGCTCCACAAGCATGTATGTATCCTGAAACTATTACTAATTTAATATTAAAACTTATATACATTGCTTAAGAATGCTCAAAAACGAGAAATTACACAATTCTAATATTCGTTGATACAGAGCACTTGGCAAACAAACATTCGTGTAATTATAGAGTTACTATAATAATAATAATAATAATAATAATAACAATATTTATTCAGTTAGCAATTTACAGAGTTGGTACCACATAGTATGTTACAAATATGACATGTACCAGCCTTGCATAATTCCAACTAAGGATAGCCCAATAAGGCCGTTAGGCGTATTTCCATTGGGGTCCTTGTGGGATTAGGTTAGCTGGGGAAATGGGGAGGATAAAGAAATAGATACCCGTCCGGCTGGCTCAGTTGATAGCGTGCCTGATTCCCACCTTGAAGGTCTCGCGTTCAATCCCCGCTCAGATTGAAAAGTTTTTCTGGGATACAGCCGGCGGTTACCATCTCCCCATGAGCAAGGGGGATGGGTAATGGTCTCTGGTAGACTAAAGACAGCCAAGCGCTTGCGAATCCTCGAAGGAGGAGAGACGGGCGCTATATAAGTAACCAGAAGATTATTATTATTATTATTACTTTAGAGAAAGTATTTCTAGGGGGTTATTTTAAGATACCTTACATCCTATAGTAAATATCAGTAATCCGTAATCAGTAATCATTTCAGTTTGGTTTGTCTATCTCTTATGTCGTATTTAGTAGTAGACATAAGCTTGGTGCTCCCTTCTCGCAGCTGTCCGGTTCAGGTGTTCCTTCAGGCTACGTCTGAAGGAATACAGTGTTCTCTTTTCACGGACTGACTGGGGTAGGTCGTTCCAGTCTTTGATGGCAGTGAAGAAGAATGTTTGCTTACCCTGTCCTTGGATTCTCGGGACCTTAAAATTAAACATCCTGTTTCTTGTATTATGTCCACTTCTCTCATTTGCTTTAACAAAATCATTCTTTAGATACTCTGGAGCTCTGTCATAGAAAATTTTGAAGGCATTAGTGAGCCTGATTTGTTTGGCCCTGTCAGAGACATTGAGCATACCTAGTGACTGAAGTTGTTCCTGGCCAACATGTGATCTGGGTCCTAGGTTCAGCATGAACCTAACCATTTTATTTTGAGTGACCTGAAGTTTGTGCTGTGCTGATTTAGATGATGCAGAGTACCAGGATGACACAGCATAGTCAAAATGACATTGAACAAGCGCTTGGCAGAGGGTCTTTTTGGTCGCCGCGGGCAAGCATCCCACCTGTCTATACAGGTATTTTATACGTGCTCTACACTTACTCAGGATAGATTCCAAAATTGTTTCACCTGACAAACTCGCGTCCAGTTTCAGTCCGAGATATTTAACTTGTGACAGTTGTTATAGGAATATCATTACAGTTGACCGAGAAGCCCACAATGTCTTTCAGTTTGCGTTTTGTTCCACATAAGATGGCTTCCGTCTTGCCCAGGTGAAGAGATAGTCTATTGTCCACTAGCCATTCACTACATGATGGTAGTTCTTTGGAAAGTGAAGCGGCAATACTTATTGGGTCTTTTCCTGAAACCAGAAGCACGCTGTCGTCTGCATACAGTAATAATTTACATGAGACGCTCAGTTCCATGTCGTTCACATAACAGAGAAAGAGTAAGGGACCAAGGATGCTTCCCTGCGGGACCCCACAGTTAATTGGCATAGGATCAGATATATTATCATCAATTTTGACTCTTTGGGTTCTACCACTAAGATAAGATTTAAACCAGTTCACAGACCCTATGCCCATTGCTTGTAGTTTATTACATAGGATATCATGGTCTACTGTGTCAAACGCTTTTTGTAGATCAAGAAGAACCATACCGGTGTAGTTACCTTTAGACATTTCTTTACGAATGTGATCCGTTAAGTGGATGAGACAGGAGTCTGTCGAGTACATGCATCTGAAACCTGATTGAAACTTATAGAATAGATCATTTTCTTTGAGGTAGTGTTCAATTTGGGTGTATACCGCTCTTTCAAGGATTTTAGATACAATACATAATATGCTAACTGGTCTGTAGTTGCCAACTTCTAGTTTATTTCCTTTCTTGAATAGAGGGGTTACAATAGCTTCCTTCAGTTCAGCAGGTACAGTGTTGGTGTTAATTGACAAGTTGATGATGTGGGTTAGGGGGCCTGCTATACCAATGGCTCCATCTCGTAGAAATTTGGCAGGAATTTTGTCTGGTCCTGTGCTCTTATGTACATTTAGGTTAGACAGCTCGTCAAAAGTGTATTTTGGTGTAACATTTTGCAATCCAAATGTGTTCGGGTGTATTTCTTTATCTCTGTAGAAATTACGAAAGGTGGCCGTTGTTGTCGTGTATTTATTGAGAGGTTGAGGTAGGTTCTGTGCAAGTGTGTTTGCTATGGAAGTGAAGAAGGAGTTGAAGTAGGTTGAAATTTGTCGTTTATCGTGGCAAACCTGATCATTAATGGTGAGAGCAATATTAGTGTTAGACGAATCCCTTGTCTTGTTGCTGTAGCCTGTTGTTTTTAGGTGCCTCCATAGTTTCTTTGGGTTATTCTGATATTCCTCTGCCTTATTGTGAAAATAATTATTTTTCGCTGATTTTATTTTCCTACTTAGTTTATTCCTGGCCCTGTTGAACTCATGTTTCAGACCTTGATCCTGTCTATGTTTCGATGCCAAATATGATCTGCCTGCAGTGTGACAATGTTGCATTTTAAGAGCGTAATTGCTAAATGTCTGTGTTTGCACCAAGTGGGATCCAGATGGCGTTAGGTGCGCTTGAACAATGGCTCTAACCAGAATGTTGTTACAGTATTTCATTTTCGTCCACACCCTCCTCCCTCGTTCTAGTGTCTCCATTCATAGATTAACTTTGTCTAGGCCAGCCATTCATGTTGATCTTTTCTACTCTTAAGGGGAGGTTTCTAGTTTGTTTCCTACTCCTCCAGCAATCTTAAAATTTCACCCCCTTGACCCCCTTTCAAGATAAATTTGTAAATTTTTCGGTAGAAAAATGTCCCGGGCCGAAGGCCGATTACTCTTAAATTACAGGCTCGCTATCGCTCGCCAGGATAAAATCGACACCTAAATAGCACGAAAGGTCTTAAAATTGACAGAATGGGGCGGAAATTCTTAAAAATCACCAAACTAATGGGGCAAACATCTTTAAATCTCAAAAGCAATGGGACTAGACATGAGGGAGAGAGGGGTCAAGAAAAAAGTCCCTCAAGTGGTAATCTCCCCTTAAGCCGGTGTCACACGAGCGTTTTTTCCGTCAATTTTCCATGAGCCAGTTTTTTCTCGTGTATTATATCGGGACATTTTCGCACTGATATCGGCAACTAGACTGAAGGTAGATTATAATAAGTAGCCGATTTGTAATGAGGGGTAATGGGCCATGTGCAATTACGTTATAATAGTCGTGCTGCTCGCAAATTACACACCACTAGCAAAAGTGTTTTATGCATAATATAAAACGCCTACTACCATCACCATTACAGTTGGGTTCATGAATACTTTGTACATCTCTTAATTATATAGACTAAGGCATGGAGCATAAATTATAGTGAACACAGTCCAACTCCCTTCCTCAACCCTACTAGCCTACTACCATCACCATTACAGTTGGGTTCATGAATACTTTGTACATCTCTTAATTATATAGACTAAGGCATGGAGCATAAATTATAGTGAACACAGTCCAACTCCCTTCCTCAACCCTACTAGCCTACTACCATCACCATTACAGTTGGGTTCATGAATACTTTGTACATCTCTTAATTATATAGACTAAGGCATGGAGCATAAATTATAGTGAACACAGTCCAACTCCCTTCCTCAACCCTACTTGCCTACTACCATCACCATTACAGTTGGGTTCATGAATACTTTGTACATCTCTTAATTATATAGACTAAGGCATGGAGCATAAATTATAGTGAACACAGTCCAACTCCCTTCCTCAACCCTACTAGCCTACTACCATCACCATTACAGTTGGGTTCATGAATACTTTGTACATCTCTTAATTATATAGACTAAGGCATGGAGCATAAATTATAGTGAACACAGTCCAACTCCCTTCCTCAACCCTTCTAGCCTAC
>JBAKBP010021656.1:0-40289 GCA_037953745.1 Lithodes maja
GTGTAAGTCAAATACGAACTGAAAATTCAGACAATGCACAATCAGTAAGATCCAACTCTAATACTCTTAAGGTGTTTTATGTAAATGCTCGTAGCATACGCAATAAATTTTCAGATCTAGAGGAAATCGTGTTTACAGAACATTATGATATAATCGGCATTACAGAATCTTGGTTAAATACGGAAGACAGAGACTTTTTAGCCGAATATACGCTTCCTGGTTATACAATGTTTGAGAAAAGTCGGATCAATAGAAATGGAGGAGGAGTTCTGTTTTTTATAAAGGAAAGTCTTAATCCCGTCTTAATGTCAAAACCCCAAATTGCGAATATAGACATATCTTACGTACTATTGAATAATAAACGAGGAACTAAAATAACACTAGCTTTATTATACAGACCCCCATCTCAATCAGTGCAAACTGACAGTGAAATTTATGAACAAATTGCAGAAATAACTAACATACAAGATACCGTAATTCTTGGCGATTTCAACTTACCCGTGACTAAATGGGGCGATATTCTTACTTCACACTCTGGACACGACCTCTATGCTAACTTGCAAGAGAGTTCACTTTTTCAATTTGTACAATCTCCGACCCGTGGTAATAATGTGCTTGACCTTGTACTCGCAACAAAAGAAGAATTAATAGAGAATTTGAATGTTGGTGATGAATTCAGTAACAGCGACCATCGTACGATAACTTTCACTTTAAAGTTTACGAGTAACAAATCAAATAGCAGCATTGAGAAAGTCCCTAATTTCAAGAAAGCAAATTTTCATAAACTTAAATCAAAACTTAAAGAAACTGACTGGAGCTTTCTGACTAACAATAACGACATAAATACATCTTGGGAGTGTTTCACAACCACTTACCTTAAGGCAGTGCAAGACTGCATACCATCGAAAATACGGCGTCCAGGCCAAAATGATAAGCCCAAATGGTGGAATAAAGATATTTCAGACTGTCTGCTTGCTAAAAAATTTGCTAATGATAGATTAAAATCCTCACAAAATGACGAAGAACGGGTGAAATTTGTAGAGCTACGACGCAAAGCCAAAAAGTTAATTAAGCAAAGTAAAAAGACCCTGGAGTTACATGTTGCGAATCAAAGTAAAACAAACCCGAAAGAATTCTATAGTTATATCAGAAAGAAAAAAGTAGTTACTTCAACTGTTGGACCGTTAGTCGATGAAAATGGAGAATACACCAAAGACGAAGTACAAATGAGTAATGCCCTCAATACCTTCTTTGCATCAGTTTTTACAACCGAAGACCTCAGTGATATCCCTACACCATCGCCGATTCAGATTGATAATTCAGATGTTCTAAGCAATATCACCGTTACAGAGAGAGAAGTATTGAATTGTTTAGATAAACTCAAGGTAAATAAAACGCCTGGACCTGATACAATCTCACCTAGAGTTCTAAAGGAAGCTAAGGATGAGCTCTCCAAACCACTGACATTGCTATTCAATGAATCCTTGCAGTCTGGGACTATGCCTGATCAGTGGAAGCTAGCCAACGTAACACCGATATTCAAAAAAGGCAGCAAATCCCTACCCAGTAACTATCGTCCAATTAGCTTAACCTCAATTGTACAGACTCGTAAATCACTTAGAGGCAAATAACTTACTTAAAGATACTCAACACGGCTTTCGTAAAAAACGTTCCTGTTTAACAAACCTCTTAGACTTCTTCCACGATATCTTCAACCTCTACGATGAGAGTAAAGCTGTAGATATTGTATACCTTGATTTTCAAAAGGCCTTTGACAAAGTTCCCCACAAACGATTACTGCTAAAACTAAAAGCGCATGGAATACAAGACGGTGTGTTGAAATGGATAGAAAATTGGCTCAGCGACAGAAAGCAAAGAGTAGTCATAAACGGTAAGGCATCTAAATGGACCAATGTAAGTAGTGGGGTACCCCAGGGATCGGTACTAGGACCAATTCTCTTTCTAATTTACATCAACGACATAGATGAGGGTCTCACCTGTACAGTCTCAAAATTTGCTGACGATACAAAAATTGCAAATAGCGTACTCTCAAAAGAACAAGTTGACGATATGCAACACAATCTAGATAAATTGTCATGTTGGGCCCAAATTTGGCAAATGAGTTTCAATGCGGATAAATGTAAAGTACTACATATCGGATACCTAAATGAGAAAGCAAACTATTCGATCAATGGCACTCAGCTTAAGAATGTAAACAAAGAAACCGATCTGGGAGTAACAATATCGAGTAACCTAAAACCGAGTCAACAATGTTCAGAAGTTGTTAAGAAGGCAAACAAAATAATTGGCTTTATAGGCAGGTCATTTGAGCATAAATCCAAAGATGTTATCCTAACCCTTTACAATTCCTTAGTCCGCCCTCTTCTGGAATACTGCGTTCAATCCTGGTGCCCTTATTACCAAAAAGATATAAACAAGCTAGAACGAGTTCAACGTAGAGTTACCAAAATGATACCTAGCCTAAAGAACAAACCATACGAAGAGCGTCTTAGAGAATTAAATCTATTTCCTTTAACCCAGCGCAGATTAAGAGGCGACTTAATTCAAGTGTTCAAAATCATCAAAGGCATCGACAATATGAACTGTAGTAAGTACTTCACTATCGACCAATCTAATTACACACGGGGAAACGGTTGCAAAATTATTGGTAAATCTTTTAACTCACACGAATCTAAGAATTTCTTCTTCAATCGAGTTGTCAACTTGTGGAATGGGCTTCCCCGAGACGTTATAGACTGCAGCACCGTTGATTCATTTAAACTGCGCTTAGACAAATATCTCGCATCAAACCCGCGACTGACTGCGTTTGTAAATGAATAACTTTATTGTATACCCCCCTCAGTTACTAACCCATCTGTCCTCTACTAACTTCCTAATCCTGCCACGGACATTAGTTCTAGGGCAGTAGTTCCCTTTCCAATGTTCCCTTACCCACTCTAAACCACTGTTTGGACACTTGATCCTCAGTGTTTTGGAGGACAAGCAGCCTAGAAGGGTCACTAGACCTGTTGTTGCTTGATTTCCTTTGTACTCTCTCTCTCTCTCAAAGCCAGCCTTCCACACACACTAATGTTTCCTCTAACAAATATACTGTACATCATAAATTGTGTTAGTGTAAGAGTAGTTCATGATGTGTGTGGTGGTAGTTTCCCTGAACGAGTATAGTCACCTGTAATCTGTATCGGCTTTATCAAATGTTCGTATACATTATTTAGCCAGTTTGTGCATTTCGGGATTAATGTTTATCTTTCAAAGGCGTCATAAAGGACAATAATAATTGTCTATATAGTATCCACTCAGGGAAATATATCGTGTCCCTTTATGAATCCTTCAAATGCTTAACCATTTGAAGATCAGATCCAATTACGCATTTGTTTCTGTTTTCTGGCTGATATTATTAGACGATATATTCATATTAAGAAGGGAATATATACAGTATATCAGAGTGTTATTAATATTAGGAAGGGAATATATACAGTATATCATAGTGTTATCAATATTAGGAAGGGAATATATACAGTATATTAGAGTGTTATTAATATTAGGAAGGGAATATATACAGTATATCAGTGTTATTAATATTAGGAAGGGAATATATACAGTATAATTATCAGAGTGTTATTAATATTAGGAAGGGAATATATACAGTATATCAGAGTGTTATTAATATTAGGAAGGGAATATATACAGTATATCAGAGTGTTATTAATATTAGGAAGGGAATATATACAGTATATTAGAGTGTTATTAATATTAGGAAGGGAATATATACAGTATATCAGAGTGTTATTAATATTAGGAAGGGAATATATACAGTATATCAGAGTGTTATTGATATTAGGAAGGGAATATATACAGTATATCAGAGTGTTATTAATATTAGGAAGGGAATATATACAGTATATTAGAGTGTTATTAATATTAGGAAGGGAATATATACAGTATATCAGAGTGTTATTAATATTAGGAAGGGAATATATACAGTATATCAGAGTGTTATTGATATTAGGAAGGGAATATATACAGTATATCAGAGTGTTTTTAATATTAGGAAGGGAATATATCAGTATATCAGAGTGTTATTAATATTAGGAAGGGAATATATACAGTATATCAGAGTGTTATTAATATTAGGAAGGGAATATATACAGTATATCAGAGTGTTATTAATATTAGGAAGGGAATATATACAGTATATTAGAGTGTTATTAATATTAGGAAGGGAATATATACAGTATATCAGAGTGTTATTAATATTAGGAAGGGAATATATACAGTATATCAGAGTGTTATTGATATTAGGAAGGGAAAATATATACAGTATATCAGAGTGTTTTTAATATTAGGAAGGGAATATATCAGTATATCAGAGTGTTATTAATATTAGGAAGGGAATATATACAGTATATCAGAGTTATTAATATTAGGAAGCGAATATATACAGTATGTATATCAGAGTGTTATTAATAATTATTAGGAAGGGAATATATACAGTATATCAGAGTGTTATTAATATTAGGAAGGGAATATATACAGTATATCAGAGTGTTATTAATATTAGGAAGGGAATATATACAGTATATCAGAGTGTTATTGATATTAGGAAGGGAAAATATATACAGTATATCAGAGTGTTTTTAATATTAGGAAGGGAATATATCAGTATATCAGAGTGTTATTAATATTAGGAAGGGAATATATACAGTATATCAGAGTGTTATTAATATTAGGAAGGGAATATATACAGTATATCAGAGTGTTATTAATATTAGGAAGGGAATATATACAGTATGTATATCAGAGTGTTATTAATAATTATTAGGAAGGGAATATATACAGTATATCAGAGTGTTATTAATTGAGATAGTCTTTACCCTTATATTTCACACAGATCCTTCCTAAACTCCTAAAGTCTATAAAGTCATCTGATGGTAGCCAGAATAAACTGTCAAAATGCGTCATAATCTACAAAGAGATAAACGACCCAACGAAACCCATATACAGTAATAGGTAAAGTACCATAAGTATCTGTGAGAAGTTTAGATTCCGTTCTGGGTCACTTTCGACTCATTGACCTGAGTGTACAGTTGCCCACATTAATTTAAATTCACTCCTTTGTTTTATGTATGGAAGGGAAATTAGTACGACTGAATTAGAAGAATATTTTCTTATGCAATAGTTAAATAGTGTGTGTGTTTGTGTATCAGAATTTCGAGCGTAGTTTGTTATTACGAATTTTTGTGATTGTTCATAATAAAGTCTCTAAAGTCAATCATGTTCTGTTTCCTTCCTTACATAATATCTAGAGGGTGTAAATAGTTTGTGTGAACAGCTGTTGGTTTTGTTAATAAATGTGCATGCGTCCATTCTGGGTCTATTATCGACATATTTGGGCCCTGTTGGTGGAAGGGGGAGAAGAAAAAAATATATCACGGTTTCGTGTGGTCTAAGGTTATTGATAAAGAGGGGGAATTATTCTTATACACGTTCACTTGAGAGAGAGAGAGAGAGAGAGAGAGAGAGAGAGAGAGAGAGAGAGAGAGAGAGAGAGAGAGAGAGAGACGCGAAAACCTGAAGATGACACTTATGGTATGACGACACACTGAAAACACCTCCAAGTTACTGATTAAATTAACTCACGCCTCTGAAACGTTTTTAAATTCCTTTCGAAGAGCTCTTGATCCAGGTACGGAGGAAAGATATTTTGAACATAGTAATATGTTTTTAATGCAGCTTTCTTAGTCCATTTGCTTATTGGTGGGGACGAATTATTGTTTTATGCACTAAAGACCTTGGTTTTATATATATATAATATAGAACCCGCTGTTTGCTTTACCACCCCAATATTCAAGACCCATGTCAACAAATACCTCAACCAACACCAACACATTTCACGGGTCAATAAGTGTCAAAGGAAGGTGTGTGTGTGTGTGTGTGTGTGTGTGTGTGTGTGTGTGTGTGTGTGTGTCTGTGTGTGTGTGTGTGTGTGTGTGTGTGTGTGTGTTACTTACTCTAGTTGTATTGCGGGAGTGAGCATGCTCGTTATTTCCCGCCTCCTATATGTGTAGGTGTTATATGTATCGTTGGAATGGCTGTGGATGTGTGTGTAGTCTGTATTTTTAGCCAATTGGCGACATCGGAAACGAAGGCTTAGGGTGGATCTGTATGGTACCATTCTCACTATAGACGGTACCGTCTCGCCCGAAGGCTTAGGTAGCCATCAGCTTAGGAGTTAGGTGAACCATATGATACCCATCTCGCCTTGTACCATTTTTGCCAACCCCAGATGGGACGTCACAACGTTGTCCACTTATTCCAGGTACCTATTTACAGCTAGGTGAACTGAGGCTAACACATGAAAGGAGACAAGCCCAATATGTGTGTGTGTGTGTGTGTGTGTGTGTGTGTGTGTGTGTGTAAAATAGTTTTAAGTATTTTGCACTCCTTGCAGTAAGTTTTATGCACGATGCAATCTTTCATGTTTATCATCCAAAATTGTCCTTGAAAATGGACGGCCTCATCATATCCTTGTAACTCCCTCCTTTTCAGTACTTTAATACTGCACTTAACGTTGATATTCACCCCCCCCCCTCCCCCCTGCCTCTCTCCTCATGTTGTTATATTTACTGGGGTATTCAACTCACTGTTTGGCTGCCACCATTGATATTCCCCCCCCCCCCCCCCTGCCTCTCTCCTCATGTTGTTATATTTACTGGGGTATTCAACTCACTGTTTGGCTGCCACCATTGATATTCCCCCCCCCCCCCCCCCCCCCCCCTCCTCCCCTTGCCTCTCTCCTCATGTTGTTATATTTACTGGGGTATTCAACTCACTGTTTGGCTGCCACCATTGACCGGGACCCCAGCTAGTGGGCTGCCTCGGGTGTTTATGCTCCGACACTGACATTGTTTACCTCTAAGATTGTTTACACACTGCATATGGAATCGGACTGCAAAGAAGCGGTAGGAACGGAATAATGTGGTGTTGATTTCGGTTTCCATTGTATTATCTCGCTTGGTCTTATCAGTTTCTTGCTTTTTCACCTGTCCTTTACTACCTCAGTAAAGTTAGTTTTCATTTCTTCACAACAGTCGTTTACTTTTTGTTTTGCCTCCTTCTCTTCATGCGTTAGATTTCGTTTTGCATCGTTAATTTCCTGCATCAAACACTGTTGATCTTTGGTTAGTTTGCCAGCTTCATTACTATTTTTGTTTAAATGCAGAGGACCTTCAAAGTCCATTTATGTTTTCTCTGAATGTTTTGATCGGCAACTTTATTTTAATAATAATTCGAGACACTTTGGTACTGAGCATCGACTAGACTGACAATTTGTGTTTACAGCAGGAATAATTAATGTGGACATATTAAATAGTAGACTATAGTCAGAAATATCAACAAATATGAAGGTTGCTGGAAAAAATATATACTCTTGCGTGACTCTTTCGACTATCTACAAACAGGCTCGCAAGCATCCATATATTTGTTGTTGCTTGCTTTTCTTCTACGTACTTGGGAATCTGTGGCCTTTCACTCCATCGTTCAAGACCCATGTCAGGCAAATAACCCAACCAATACCACCATTTGTCACTGGTCAATAACTGTCATAAGAACGCTGCTGCCTCTCCAGTAATAGTGTGTGTGTGTGTGTGTGTGTGTATCATTTTCTTCGTGGTATTCTCCCTCTCAATCATGTTTCTCTCCCTCTTAACATCATAAACCAACTAAGCCTTTTGTCATGGGGGTATTACTGCCTATCATTATAACCCTATGTGTGTGAGAAATTGTGTTTCCTCATTGTTGCTCCCGACCGACCGCCGATTGCTTCTCTCTCTTTACACCAATGGGTTCCCTCTCTGTGCTGTATTATCCATAACCCATTGAGTACCAGGGACGTCCATTGTTGCTCCCGACCCACCGCCGATTGCTTCCCTCTCTTTACACCAAGGGGTTCCCTCTCTGTGTTGTATTATCCATAACCCATTGAGTACCAGGGACGTCCATTGTTGCTCCCGACCCACCGCCGATTGCTTCCCTCTCTTTACACCAAGGGGTTCCCTCTCTGTGTTGTATTATCCATAAGCCATGGAGTACCAGGGACGTCCATTGTTGCTCCCGACCCACCACCGATTGCTTCCCTCTCTTTACACCAAGGGGTTCCCTCTCTGTGTTGTATTATCCAGCTCTATGAGAGGCTTTTGTCCAGACGCCTTTCCTCTTATTGTAATAGTCATAATTTGATACCAAACTCACAGTTTGGTTTTCGTAAGGGACTGGGTACATGTGATGCACTTCTGACACTCACCCATGACTTGCAATCTTCATTGGACCAGGGACATGAGTCTCGCGTCGTGGCTATTGACTTTAGTTCTGCTTTTGATTTAGTCAACCATAAAGCACTTCTGTTTAAGTTACAGCTTATTGGTATTGGTGGCAATTTGTTAAGGATCTTTGAAGATTTTTTGACGAAAAGATCTGTCTGTGGTCATTGATGGGTGTCATTCCCCTTCTGTTACTGTTGTTTCTGGTGTTCCACAAGGCAGTGTCCTTGGGCCTTTGCTTTTTATTATTTTTACTGCTGACCTGTGTTCCGAGCTTGAAAATAAACTAATCTCCTATGCTGATGATACAACTTTATATGCGTCAATTGCATCACCAATAGATCGACACGTAATTGCTACTGCTCTGAATAGGGATTTAGCCAAAATTACATCATGGTGTGAACTTTGGGGCATGAAACTTAATGCTAGTAAAACACACTCCATTATCATCAGCAGATCTCGTACCTTGGATCCTCCCCATCCTTATCTACAAGTTTCTGGCGAGCAAATTGAGAATGTGGATACTCTGCGTTTGTTAGGAGTTACTCTTGATCCCAAACTTACTTTTGAAAAGCATATTCGTTCTTTCTCCTCTTCCATTTCCCAAAAAATTGGTCTGCTTCGCAAGGTTTATAAAACATTTGCTTGTGACGCCACAGTTATCAAGTCTTTTTATGCTTTTATTTTGCCACATTTCGAGTACTGCTCATCTGTCTGGTTGTCAGCAGCTGACTGCCATCTCAAGTTGCTTGACAGGTCGCTAAATTCATCAGTTTTATTCTACCTAATTTGTCTCTTGATCTGTGTCATCGACGTAAAGTTGGTGCCCTTAGTCTTTTATTTAAAGTTTTTAACAACCCTCAGCATCCCTTACATGGGGTTCTGCCTGGGCCTATGTCCGGGCTCGTGCAACTAGATTCACAAGCAATCTTAATTATCTTGCATGAGCCGTGTTAATTTTTCTACTACACAGTTTTCACGGTGTTTGTGCCGGCCATGGTTGACTTGTGGAATAAGTTGCCAAATGAGCTAGTCAATTCAGCTAATATCTCCATTTTTAAGTCTAGAGTTAATGCTTTTTTGCAGCATTAATTCTAATTTTTAAACTTATTTTATTCTATTTTATTGTATTATATTTAAGCTTGATATCCTCCACTGCATAATATGTTATCTGTGTTTAATATGTGTATATGTACAGTACAGTATACAGTGTATGTTTTTATTTTTTCCTAAGTTGCCATAGTCTCTCTCCAGTGCCTCGGGTGTTTTGTGTGGATTGATCTTGATGGTGTTTCTGCACCTGGTTGGAGACTTCGGCATCTCATATAATAATAATAATAATAACCCATTGAGTACCAGGGACGTCCATTGTTGCTCCCGACCACCGCCGATTGCTTCCCTCTCTTACACCAAGGGGTTCCCTCTCTGTGTTGTATTACGGTATCCATAACCCATTGAGTACCAGGGACGTCCATTGTTGCTCCCGACCCACCGCCGATTGCTTCCCTCTCTTTACACCAAGGGGTTCCCTCTCTGTGTTGTATTATCCATAACCCATTGAGTACCAGGGACGTCCATTTCATCATATTCTGGCAACTATAAGACGAATTTACTCTGCTTTGGAAGGACCTCTAGCAATAATATGGCTTCAAACTATATCAATCAACCCTTCTAACAACCACAGATTCTTCCTAAGCTGCATAATATCGTATAAATATAGCTAGAATAAAATATAACACACGTCGCTGGTACTCAAAGGGATACCTAGCTGAAACACATCATAAGACCTTATAGACTATTCAAAATAAAGCAAAAATCATCACAGGCTGCACAGCTACTACACCTACAGATCACCTACATCAAGAAACCAAAGTCCTCAAAGTCAAAGACCATCTGGACTTGAGAGGCACTCAATTCCTGGCAGCAGCCTCCACGAACCAACACCACCCACTACACTACATGGCAACACATCCACAGGCACCAAGAAATATTAAAACAACACCCAGCACACGCTATCACACACAAATACTATCTTCTCTTCCTCCCTGCCCACCCCAAACCAGCTTCCAGAAGCACATCCATACTCATACCTCTCGCCGTTCCATCCACTCACTCATAGACAACACACAGCTGCAGGCACGACCTCCCGAAATCCATCCTTCTGAATCCTCCCTTCCTCGCGAGGACAGAGTCCACCTGGCCAGACTGAGATGCGGACACCATCCAGCCCTTCTGAGCTATCAGAAGAGACTGGATGACTCCGTCGTCGACTCCTGCCCAGGTTGTAACACAGCACCCCATATTATTAATCACATCATAGAAGACTGCATTTCACACAACCACTTACGCCAACAACACAATCTACACTCCTTGAGAGCTCTGTGAGAAAGCCCGACCGTGGCCATGGCCTTCCTTAGTGACTTGGGCCTGTTCAGCCAGGCAGCTTAGGGAACAACAACAACAACAACTGTTGATTCCCTTCTGTGCTGTTGCCACTCTTTGTATTGTTTAGCTTACATGTAGATTCCCTCTTCACTGGTTGTTCCCTTTGTTGATTCCCCTCTCTTCTGTTGTCCCTTTCTAGCAAAGTTCCCCTCTCTTTCAGTTCACCCATTGGTTTTGTATCTCGTCTCGTCTCCTCTCTCTCTCTCTCTCTCTCTCTCTCTCTCTCTCTCTCTCTCTCTCTCTCTCTCTCTCTCTTTCTCTCTCTCTCTCTCTTCCATAGTTCCCCTCGCTCTCAGACTCGGTCCACCTATTTGTTTCTCTTCTCTCCCTGATCCTCTCGCTTTTCGCTCTACCAGTTCTCTTCATCCTCCCCCTCCCCTTCCCTCTGCTTCTCCCTCCCGCAATTTAGCATAAATTGTGTTCTATTGCTAACATATTTTTTGTGATTTACAGGCATATTAATTTTATCATATTGCTAACAAAATGTTTTGTGATTTTCAGGAATTAATTGTATCACATTGCTAACATACATTTTTTGTGATTTTCAGGCTTTAATTGTACCATTTTGCTAACATAAATTTGTGTGATTTTCAGGCATATTGTGATTATATCGTCATGGCGCCGCAACGAACCTGCACGAGTTGTTCCGGTAAATTTGGCCCTACCATGTTTGTTGATACTGATGTCCAAATTTGTAGATTTTGCCAGCTCCGAGAGAAGATTGCGGATGAATTGAATGCCGGTCACCGCAAGATCGATGCCCTGACTACGAAGCTTGAATCCCTTCAAGAATTTGCCACACTCAACGTAGGAGTGCCCTCGGCCAAGAAACCACTACTATGTCAACCGCCATTCCAGTGCATACAGTACCGGTACCCACACCAGCAGCTACCTTAGATGTTGCAGATAATAATAATGACTCTACTCTCACTCCCCCCCAGGACAACTTTCAGTTAGTGAGAAACAATGTCCATCCCAGTACCAGTACCAGGAAGGTCATCCCGACAACATGCCAAAACCGCTTCAAAATTCTGGCTATTGACGAGGAAGAGGAAACGGAAGAAGTTCGGCTTGTGGGCGACTCCATGGTCCGTGGCCAACTAACCGAGTTCTGCGCCAGGGCACCCAGGACCAGAAAGCAATTCTGTATCCCAGGTGGCGGCGTGGACGACATTGTTGCGGCTCTGGAAGAGGTTTCCAGGCTCGCCCCCGCAAGCACTACGTACATCATCCACGTTGGATCTAACGATGTCCAACGGACGCGGTCAGAGGAACTACTTTGCAAGTACCGGCGGCTGATCAGGTCCTTCAAGGAAAAATCTAATAGAATCTTAATTTCAGGAATTGTTCCCCGGATTGATGTAGAAAACCGATTCTACAACATAGCTACCAGTACAAATCGCCGACTAGCCAAACTCTGCAGGGAGGAGAACATCGGCTTTGTCGATACGTGGGATAATTTTTACTATGATAAATCTTTGTTTTCAGGAGATGGTGTACATCTCAATGAAGTAGGAGCTGCACGTCTTGGTCGTCTGCTGAACGATGCAGTCAAGGATTTCCGTTCAAAAAACGGGGTCAATCAGACCCAAGACAGGGTAGTGTAAGTCAAATACGAACTGAAAATTCAGACAATGCACAATCAGTAACATCCAACTCTAATACTCTTAAGGTGTTTTATGTAAATGCTCGTAGCATACGCAATAAATTTTCAGATCTAGAGGAAATCGTGTTTACAGAACATTATGATATAATCGGCATTACAGAATCTTGGTTAAATACGGAAGACAGAGACTTTTTAGCCGAATATACGCTTCCTGGTTATACAATGTTTGAGAAAAGTCGGATCAATAGAAATGGAGGAGGAGTTTTGTTTTTTATAAAGGAAAGTCTTAATCCCGTCTTATGTCAAAACCTCAAATTGCGAATATAGACATATCTTACGTACTATTAAATAATAAACGAGGAACTAAAATAACACTAGCTTTATTATACAGACCCCCATCTCAATCAGTGCAAACTGACAGTGAAATTTATGAACAAATTGCAGAAATAACTAACATACAAGATACCGTAATTCTTGGCGATTTCAACTTACCCGTGACTAAATGGGGCGATATTCTTACTTCACACTCTGGACACGACCTCTATGCTAACTTGCAAGAGAGTTCACTTTTTCAATTTGTACAATCTCCGACCCGTGGTAATAATGTGCTTGACCTTGTACTCGCAACAAAAGAAGAATTAATAGAGAATTTGAATGTTGGTGATGAATTCAGTAACAGCGACCATCGTACGATAACTTTCACTTTAAAGTTTACTAGTAACAAATCAAATAGCAGCATTGAGAAAGTCCCTAATTTCAAGAAAGCAAATTTTCATAAACTTAAATCAAAACTTAAAGAAACTGACTGGAGCTTTCTGACTAACAATAACGACATAAATACATCTTGGGAGTGTTTCACAACCACTTACCTTAAGGCAGTGCAAGACTGCATACCATCGAAAATACGGCGTCCAGGCCAAAATGATAAGCCCAAATGGTGGAATAAAGATATTTCAGACTGCCTGCTTGCTAAAAAATTTGCTAATGATAGATTAAAATCCTCACAAAATGACGAAGAACGGGTGAAATTTGTAGAGCTACGACGCAAAGCCAAAAAGTTAATTAAGCAAAGTAAAAAGACCCTGGAGTTACATGCTGCGAATCAAAGTAAAACAAACCCGAAAGAATTCTATAGTTATATCAGAAAGAAAAAAGTAGTTACTTCAACTGTTGGACCGTTAGTCGATGAAAATGGAGAATACACCAAAGACGAAGTACAAATGAGTAATGCCCTCAATACCTTCTTTGCATCAGTTTTTACAACCGAAGACCTCAGTGATATCCCTACACCATCGCCGATTCAGATTGATAATTCAGATGTTCTAAGCAATATCACCGTTACAGAGAGAGAAGTATTGAATTGTTTAGATAAACTCAAGGTAAATAAAACGCCTGGACCTGATACAATCTCACCTAGAGTTCTAAAGGAAGCTAAGGATGAGCTCTCCAAACCACTGACATTGCTATTCAATGAATCCTTGCAGTCTGGGACTATGCCTGATCAGTGGAAGCTAGCCAACGTAACACCGATATTCAAAAAAGGCAGCAAATCCCTACCCAGTAACTATCGTCCAATTAGCTTAACCTCAATTGTATGTAAAATGCTAGAAACGGTCATAAGAGACAGACTCGTAAATCACTTAGAGGCAAATAACTTACTTAAAGATACTCAACACGGCTTTCGTAAAAAACGTTCCTGTTTAACAAACCTCTTAGACTTCTTCCACGATATCTTCAACCTCTACGATGAGAGTAAAGCTGTAGATATTATATACCTTGATTTTCAAAAGGCCTTTGACAAAGTTCCCCACAAACGATTACTGCTAAAACTAAAAGCGCATGGAATACAAGACGGTGTGTTGAAATGGATAGAAAATTGGCTCAGCGACAGAAAGCAAAGAGTAGTCATAAACGGTAAGGCATCTAAATGGACCAATGTAAGTAGGGGGGTACCCCAGGGATCAGTACTAGGACCAATTATCTTTCTAATTTACATCAACGACATAGATGAGGGTCTCGCCTGTACAGTCTCGAAATTTGCTGACGATACAAAAATTGCAAATAGCGTACTCTCAAAAGAACAAGTTGACGATATGCAACACAATCTAGATAAATTGTCATGTTGGGCCCAAATTTGGCAAATGAGTTTCAATGCGGATAAATGTAAAGTACTACATATCGGATACCTAAATGAGAAAGCAAACTATTCGATGAATGGCACTCAGCTTAAGAATGTAAACAAAGAAACCGATCTGGGAGTAACAATATCGAGTAACCTAAAACCGAGTCAACAATGTTCAGAAGTTGTTAAGAAGGCAAACAAAATAATTGGCTTTATAGGCAGGTCATTTGAGCATAAATCCAAAGATGTTATCCTAACCCTTTACAATTCCTTAGTCCGCCCTCTTCTGGAATACTGCGTTCAATCCTGGTGCCCTTATTACCAAAAAGATATAAACAAGCTAGAACGAGTTCAACGTAGAGTTACCAAAATGATACCTAGCCTAAAGAACAAACCATACGAAGAGCCTCTTAGAGAATTAAATCTATTTCCTTTAACCCAGCGCAGATTAAGAGGCGACTTAATTCAAGTGTTCAAAATCATCAAAGGCATCGACAATATGAACTGTAGTAAGTACTTCACTATCGACCAATCTAATTACACGCGGGGAAACGGTTGCAAAATTATTGGTAAATCTTTTAACTCACACGAATCTAAGAATTTCTTCTTCAATCGAGTTGTCAACTTGTGGAATGGGCTTCCCCGAGACGGTATAGACTGCAGCACCGTTGATTCATTTAAACTCCGCTTAGACAAATATCTCGCATCAAACCCGCGACTGACTGCGTTTGTAAATGAATAACTTTATTGTATACCCCCTCAGTTACTAACCCATCTGTCCCCCTACTAACTTCCTAATCCTGCCACGGACATTAGTTCTAGGGCAGTAGTTCCCTTTCCAATGTTCCCTTACCCACTCTAAACCACTGTTTGGACACTTGATCCTCAGTGTTTTGGAGGACAAGCAGCCTAGAAGGGTCACTAGACCTGTTGTTGCTTGATTTCCTTTGTAATCCTCTTTTACTCCTTCCTCTCGCCTCCTCTTCCTCCTTGTCCTCCTCTCCCTCTCTTTCACGTTTACATTACACACAGAAAGGAAACCTGCTAAGAAAGGAAATAGAAAGGCGAGCTGCAGTCAAGGAGGATGTTAATTTGAGAGAGAGAGAGTGAGAGTGGGGGAGCGAGATTAGTATGGATTTTAAGATCCAAGTGGAATGTTAAATACAATAGAAATACATAATTTAAAAGATATTGAAGAAGAAAGCGAAAAGCATCAAAGGAACTCTGACCTTAAGGAATAATATCATGAATCTAACGTGAGGGAATCTTGGCACGTATTATAAAACTAAAGTTGAATAGACGAAGGAAATGAAGATCTGTTGTGAACGATAAAGCTAATTTTGCTAAAATGTTATGTAGTCATTTTCACTTGTAAGATTGGTAGCATGAGTCAGTAAATTGGTGTTGTTTATGTTTATCCATTCTTGGTTAACTTGTTCTTATTTTATATACTATATACTGTAGATATAGTCCATAGGTAAGCGAATGTGTCTAAGCTCATTCTTGGTCAACTTGTTCTTATTTTATATACTATATACTGTAGATATAGTCCATAGGTAAGCGAATGTGTCAAGCTCATTCTTGGTCAACTTGTTCTTATTTTATATACTATATACTGTAGATATAGTCCATAGGTAAGCGAATGTGTCTAAGCTCATTCTTGGTCAACTTGTTCTTATTTTATATACTATATACTGTAGATATAGTCCATAGGTAAGCGAATGTGTCTAAGCTCATTCTTGGTCAACTTGTTCTTATTTTATATACTATATACTGTAGATATAGTCCATAGGTAAGCGAATGTGTCTAAGCTCATTCTTGGTCAACTTGTTCTTATTTTATATACTATATACTGTAGATATAGTCCATAGGTAAGCGAATGTGTCTAAGCTCATTTTCTAGAGTTAGAAAAGTTTTTTTTTTCCAACTTTGCAAAATGCTTTAATGTTTTATATATTTTTGAGAGATCAAATGTTGGTAGGCGTATACATGGCCTACATGAAACTAGCAAGTCACACTTTCATAAGGTTGAGTAAAAATTGGTGAAGATCTTCGGTGAGGCAAGGTACACCTGTATTTGTTACTTTGACTATTATTAGTATTTACAGAATTACAGTAAACACCTCTTACAAGGGATGGGTAAACATTATCTTCAGTGTCTGTTCTGTGTGAGGACGGAAGATGGTAGTTGATTCAGACTAAGTGTAATCGATTTTATTTGGCTTAGGAATGGCGTTTCGTTGTCATGGAACTAAGACCAGATTAACTGTAATGGTTGGTCCATGTTGATGTCAGATTATTAATGATTGTTAAGATGGGTGGAAATATGTGATAGGTCTATGGTAATTCTCGAGAATGGTGTAAAAAAAATAATATGAAATTGATACACGATAAACATTACAGAAAAACATTTCAATTATCTCGTACAATTATTTGGCTATAAAATGAAAGTCAAACACATACTAGCAATTATATTTGAAGATATCTGGAACATAGGTCATTTTTAGAAGAAACGCAATGTGATCACTATATGGCAAGAGAGAGTAAAAATATCAATACCATTAAGGTATAAATTAAATAGAAGTGAAAGATGATGGAGGTGGAAGCAGAAATAACTTAAGATGTTAATAATAATATTATAATATGAGTAATATGACATGCCAGTATTTACATAATGCTTGATAATGAGAAATGTTGTATGTATATACTCAGGCACATACCCCATTGCTGGGGATGGCCGACACGGGACAGAGCCCAAACAGAAACAACATTAAGTTCCTATTTTCAGGGTCCGGGACCACTTAAGCGTTCCCTCGCCCGTTTTTTTATCTCGTCGAGTAGGAGAATTATACAAGGAGGAGGATTCGTAGGCACCTGCCCTCATAAGGAAAAGTAGGACAGTAAAAGATACAGACAGAAAGAGCTAAGGTTGGCTAGAGGATGCCAAAGTTCAAACCTCACTCTGGATAGGACCAACCCTCACCCGAAAAGTAAATATAAAGCATAATGCATGATAACAACATAAATAAAAAGCTAATACGAGGATGAACAAGCTGTGATGATTATAGGAGACTTATTATTGCATAGACCAAAAGGAAACCCATCATATGAACATGGCTATTCTGTACTGGTGTCGGCTAATAGGATGAGTGTACTGGTGTCGGCTAATAGGATGAGTGTACTGGTGTCGGCTAATAGGATGAGTGTACTGGTGTCGGCTAATAGTATGAGTGTACTGGTGTCGGCTAATAGGATGAGTGTACTGGTGTCGGCTAATAGGATGAGTGTACTGGTGTCGGCTAATAGGATGAGTGTACTGGTGTCGGCTAATAGGATGAGTGTACTGGTGTCGGCTAATAGGATGAGTGTACTGGTGTCGGCTAATAGGATGAGTGTACTGGTGTCGGCTAATAGGATGAGTGTACTGGTGTCGGCTAATAGGATGAGTGTACTGGTGTCGGCTAATAGGATGAGTGTACTGGTGTCGGCTAATAGGATGAGTGTACTGGTGTCGGCTAATAGGATGAGTGTACTGGTGTCGGCTAATAGGATGAGTGTACTGGTGTCGGCTAATAGGATGAGTGTACTGGTGTCGGCTAATAGGATGAGTGTACTGGTGTCGGCTAATAGGATGAGTGTACTGGTGTCGGCTAATAGGATGAGTGTACTGGTGTCGGCTAATAGGATGAGTGTTCACCATTTTACCGGATAGGATGAGTGTTCAGCATTTTACCGGATAGGATGAGTGTTCAGCATTTTACCGGATAGTTTTCTGCCAGAAGCGTGCACGTACTCGTGTAAAACTTGAGTTTAGGAGTGAATATAATTCTATATTGTATCTTTTCTAACTAAAGCTTTGATTTTAATTAATATGCATAGCTAGACTTCTTAAACATAATATTATATTTGACTAAGAGCGAGGAGTCAGGATTACTTACTTAGTTTGCCTTTCAGCCAACCCTGTTGCTGACTAAGTTGCTAAACTGATTATACAAGTTACAGCCAAATGTGTTTGTGTTCTGTGAAGTTGGTAATATTGGTCCTGGTGTCAAAAGCACACCAAGTGACGAGGAGGAAGAGACGGTGAGGTAGGCCTAAACTACCCTCCACGAGACCAATTATCCGACACAACCATACGAAAAGTAATCCGCCTCAACCCCCTTCCCCAACACCACGACCCCTCTCTCTCTCACTCATTACCTTTATCCTTTTCCCATTTTCCAGCCTTGTGACTCCTTCCCTCATATCAGGTTACCGTAGCCTCCCCCTCACCTAAGACACTACCGCCCCTGTCACCACCTTCTGTTGTTGACATGTCTGAGCCTTGTGACTCCTTCCTTCATATCAGGTTACCGTAGCCTCCCCCTCACCTAAGACACTACCGCCCCTGTCACCACCTTCTGTTGTTGACATCCAAGAGTCCCTTCCTCTACCTCGGGCTACGGTCATCATAACTTTGGGGTTTGGCTTTACTTCTCTCTCTTCTCCTGCTGTTTGTCTGACTTTATCCCCCTTCCTTCCTGCGGCTTAAACCGGGACGGCGCTTACCTTGCACTCACCCTTCAACTACACTCCCGCGGTTCTCCCCAGGTGAAGTTCTTGGACCCATCGTTTTCCACCCTAAGTAGCTTTGTACATAATGTACATAATGAGTGGACATACCTTACCCATGAGTAACGTGGTGTTCCCAGAGGTCTCCTCCACTCAGGGTTGTGTCCCACCATAACCACCACGTGAGCTGGGTCAACCTAAAAGAATTGAGTCACGTGACCATATAGCCAAAGTTGGCACTCACAAACTAAACATCCAATATGTTTTTGTGTCTGTAAATAGTTTAATATGTGGTACATTTTCCATGGGCTAGATCTCCAAAAAATGAGTGTGTGAGAGAGAGAGAGTGAGAGTGAGTGAGTTCACTGACAATGAAAGTAACTAAGCCCTCCCCTGAATAATGCAATGGGGGTCATTACAACAAAAGACTCAAACCTGGCCAGTTTTCGAGAAAAAAAAAAAAAAAAAAAAAAAACAAAAAAACACAGAAAAAAATGTGACATCAAACCGAATTTTTCCTTTCTGTATTGGCATTTGGGTATTTGAGTTTAGACCTTTCCCTTCCGCCATACTATCATAGTCATAAGTGTATTGAAGCCTACGAGTTGCTGAAGAAAGCAAATTATAATATATAAATACATATTTAAAATTACCAATACTACTGTATAGTCTGTTGGCTGTAAGTAAGCGAGAAACCATGACCTCTATCTTCTGTTACTCAAAAAAGGTTAGAGAAAATTGGCTGTAAATTTCCACTTCTATTCCTTGACTGACCCTTCCCAAATGGTAGTAATATTAGCTCGATTAGCTAGTCGTTTTTGAGTTACAGAGGTTAGAGGTCAGGATTTCTCGCCTACTTACAGCGAATATACGATAACCCTAATTGGCCTCCAAAGGGCAAATATTAGGCTCGATCAATTATTCAGTAGCATTTAACCCAGGTAATATAGCACCAATATCTGGTCTGTTGAGAGGGCTTCATAAAATTGATTATTATCCACCATATACTGTATATTGTATGTATGTATGCATGTATGTATGTATGTATGTATGTATGTATGTATGTATGTAGTCAGGCACATACCCCATAGCTGGAGGTGGCCGACTCGAGACAGAGCCCGAACCGAAACATTACAAGTTCCAATTCTTAGGGTCCGGGACCACTTTCTCGTTCCCTCGCCCCTTGCTCTGTCCCATCTAGTAGGTAAATTTTACAAGGGGAGGAGGATTCCTAGCCACCCGCCCCCAGTTGGAAATTACAGTAGCACAGGAAAAGAGACAGACAGAAACGGCTAAGGTTGGGTAGAGGATGCCAAACCTTACTCTGGACAGGACCAGCCAATCAAGGGCCTCCAGTAATAAACAGGCTTCGATCTATGTCGCTTAACCCTTTTTACTACCTCAGATCCTTCTGAAACTGCACAATATCGTCTAAATATAGCTAGAGAGAGAGAGAGGGAGAGTACAAAGGAGTACAAAGGAAATCAAGCAACAACAGATCTAGTGACTCTTCTAGGCTGCTTGTCCTCCAAAACACTGAGGATCAAGTGTCCAAACAGTGGTTTAGAGTGGGTAAGGGAACATTGGAAAGGGAACTATTGTCCGTGGCAGGATTAGGAAGTTAGTAGGGGACAGATGGGTTAGTAACTGAGGGAAGGATAAAATAAAGTTATTCATTTACAAACTCAGTCAGTCGCGGGTTTGAAGCGAGATATTTGTCTAGGCGGAGTTTAAATGAATCATCGGTTCTGCAGTCTATAACATCTCGGGGAAGCCCATTCCACAAGTTGACAACTCGATTGAAGAAGAAATTCTTAGATTCGTGTGTGTGTGAGAGAGCTACATAGAGCTACATAGATACACAGACCACACAGACCTCAAGGTCCTTACTAGGCAGTCTGGCCTTACAAACTATATATGCATATATGCATATATACACATACACACATACACATACATACATATACATATACACATATACATATACACATATATATATATACATATACATACATATACATATACATATATATATATACATACACATACACATACATACATACATATACACCGGTACACACATATACACATACATACACACATACATACATACATATATGTACAGTATATATATACATACTGTACAGTGCACACACATACATATACATACTTTTTTTTTTTTTTTTTTTTTTTTCATATCACCCCAGCCCTCTGCAGATAGAGGTCAAGCCTTCCCTTGAAAGCGTTTATTGTGTCGCTCTCCACCACTCTCGCTGGTAGTTTATTCCACTCTGTCGCCACACTGTAGGTGAAGAAACTCTTTGTGACATCTAGGTTTGCCTTTTTGGTTTTTAATTTCATTCCATTTCCGCGAGTTTGATTAGTATTGTTTAATGTGAATAGTGCATTTACATCGACTTTGTCGAAACCTTTTAGTATCTTAAAGCACTCAATAAGCTGACCCCTCAACCTCCTCTTTTTTAATGAGAACAGGTTCAATCGTTTAAGTCTTTCTTCATATGGTTTATTTCTTAATGAGGGTATCATCTTCGTCGCTCTACGCTGTACTGACTCGAGTCTTACAATGTCTTTGATCAGATAAGGTGACCAGAACTGCACACCATATTCAAGGTGGGGCCTCACCATACTTTTGAACAGTGGCACTATTACGTTTTCATGTTTATATGTAAATTTTCGTTTAATAAAGCCCAATGCTATGTTTGCCTTATTTGCAGCTGCTATACATTGGTCGGAAGTTTTTAGGTTTTCAGATATTAGTACCCCTAGGTCTTTTACTACCGTTGCGGTTTTTATTTGTTTGCCATTCATTTCGTATTTGTATTTCATATTTCTGCTACCAACCTGCAGCACCTGACATTTATCGACATTGAAGGGCATCTGCCATTTTTTCGACCACTCTGATATCTTGTTTAAATCAGATTGCAACGCATTTCTATCATCTTCGTTCAGGACTGTATTTCCTATTTTTGTATCGTCGGCGAATTTGGAAATGGTGTTGTTTACCCCTACATCGATATCGTTAATGTAAATGAGAAACAGGACCGGTCCAAGGACTGAACCCTGTGGAACTCCACTAGTGACAGGCTCCCACTCCGATTCCACTCCATTTATCACCACTCTCTGTCTTCTGTCTGTAAGCCAATTTTTTATCCAAGAATGAATTTCACCTTTGATACCTATTCTCTCCAGTTTAGCCAATAGTTTTCGGTGAGGCACCTTGTCGAAAGCTTTTTGAAAGTCCAAGAAGATTATATCTAGTGATTTCGTCATGTCGTTATATGTGAATAGTTTGTTATAAAATTCAATTAAATTTGTTAGGCATGACTTATTTGATCTAAAGCCGTGTTGACTATTTTTGATTAGGTTGTTTGATTCGAGGTAATCTACTATCTTATCTCTAATGATTTTTTCCATGATTTTTCCTACAATTGAAGTTAGGCTAATTGGTCTGTAATTACTCGCTTTGGCCTTGCTACCCTTCTTGTATATCGGCGTAATGTTCGCATCTTTCCAATCACTCGGTACAATCCCCTGTAGTAGTGATAAGTTAAATAGTTGTGTCAGGGGTTTTGCTATTTCGTCCTTGACATTCTTAATTATTTTCGGGTGGAGCATGTCGGGTCCCGGGGTCTTATTTACATTTAAATTACTCAATTTGCTTTGTACTTCGGTAACACTGATGGTGAAATCTCCTATCACATGAGTTGAGGTGTTATTTTCAAGGGTATGATCGATAATTTCTTCTGTGAAAACTGAGCCAAAATATTTGTTGAGCAGATTTGCCGTGTTTGTGTCACCTGTTATTGTCTGGCCATCTTCTATTAGCGGTCCGATTCCGCTTTTGATCTGTTTATTTTTGTTTACGTAACTGTAGAATTTTTTGGGGTTTGTGGCACTTTCTCTGGCAATAGTCATTTCGTAATTTTGTTTGTTCGCCCTAATAATTTTTTTCACTTCCCTTTTACTATTTTTGTACAAGTTTTTAATTACTTCAGTGTTTGTGTTATTTTTTACAAGTTTGTGGAGTTGATTCCTTTTCCTTATTGCCTTGCCAATGTCTCTACTGTACCAAGGGGGCATACTTGATTTCGTATTACGTTTTGGTTTCATGGGTACAAATTGTTTATGCGCTTCTGTAATTGTAGACTTAAAATGTCCCCATAGTTCATTTACTTCGTTTATATTTATGAGGTTTGAGTGTATGTTTGATAGCGATTTCTTAAGTCCGTCATAATTTGCGTTTTTGAAGTCCGAAACCATTCCTGTTGTTTTTACTGAGGAATATTTGCTTATAACGTTGATTCTTAAGATTTTATGATCGGACGTTGCCAGATGTTCACCTACATCCAGGTTTGATAATAAATTTTCTTGGGTAGTGATTACGAGGTCTAATATATTCCTGTCTCGCGTCGGCTGTTTTACGTGTTGAGTCAAAAAAAAATCCTGGATGAAGCTTGTCATTAGGCGTGACTCAGCATTTTTTCCGGTCAGGGTATTCCAGTCAATTAGGGGGAGGTTATAGTCACCTAGTAAAACTGTTTCGTCGGAATTAAGGGTTTTCTCTAGTATTTCATAAAAAATTGTATCATCGGCAACAGTTAGTCTCGGTGGTCGGTACGCTGTAGTGATATTTAACTTCATGTTTTTTGTATTTATTTTGACGCACACTATTTCTGCATTACTTTCGGGGAGAGTCACCTCGACTGGGTTTAAGTAGGTTGCAACGTACATTGCAACCCCCCCTCTTTGTTTTCCATTGTTACGGTCTTTATGAAAAAATTTATATGGCTCTATGTGATATTCATGAAGTAGATCTTTATTTTTAAGGTTCAGATGTGTTTCCGTTATACAAATAACGTCAACTTTCTCATTTAATAACAGACATTTGAGTTCGTCTATTTTGTTTCTTATTGAGCAGGCATTTATGGATATTATTTTTATATCATTTCTCTCAGCATGCGCTGGATTTGTTTTTCTTATTGGTGAGGATGGGTTTGGGGTTGTGACTTGAAGCCGCGGCGGGTTGTCAAATTCATTCAGTTGGTTGGGTTGGCTTGGATGGGGTTGGGTGGGGTTGTTTAGTTTGCTTTGTGGTTCAGGTAGGTAAGTTTTCGCAACTTGTGGTCCATTGGGGTTGACGGTTTCGTTTAAATGGTTGTGATGGACTTGGAAGGGTTGGGCGGGGTTATTTATTTCTCTTAACTGTGCGGGTGGAGTTTGATTGGGTGGGGTTGTGGGAGGGCTTTTCCGGGGGTAGCGATATCAATACTCAGAGGAGTCTATTAGCATAGTTATTTCTCGGTCCTGACTGGCGTTGTTTTCGTGGGCAATGTAGGTTGCTTGATTTAGGGTGTCACTCATGTGCTGAACGCCTTTTTCTGATAAATGAATGCCATCTCCGCTGTACAGGGACGAGTTCCCTACAAAGGTGGTCCAATTGTCCACATAAGAGAGAGAGAGAGAGAGCATAAAAATAGCACAGCCTCCCCCCCCCCCCCCCCCCAGTGCTTGATTTGTTCCACAATCTGATGATCGTGGTTGTGTGGGATCCATCACAATACCTCACCTGTCTTATAATTACCACTACTTTATGGTGATGGTCCCAGGAATTATGTGCCAAACTATTAAGTGGGAGGTGGAAGGGGGGGCGTTGGAGGATATATATTGGCAACCTGAGAGATAAGGAAAATATAAGGCAAATGTGACAGACAAGTAATATACTAGGCAAAAGAGAAAGATATGAGAGGTAAACATGTTGAAAGAGAGGCGGAAGGTGGAGAAAAGGAAGAGATAATTAGTTGTGGCATACAAGACAAAGGGAAAGATGAAAACAAAAGCTATGCTACATATAATGAGGAGGTACGAGAAGAGATAATGAAGGAGAGAGAGAGAGAGAGAGAGCGAGCGATAGTTAGTGAGGTGAGACAAACGGTGTGACAACAAGAGTAAATAATGTTATAAGCATAGACTCCTCTACATAAGTTACTGTGATATGTTTGTGTGGCCGAGTGATGTCAGTTCTAGATAGTGTTAACGAACCTGCTTTAGTTTATACTGGTAATCCAAGGAAGTGATGAACTGTGTGTGTGTTGGTGCGCCTATGTGTGTGAGTTTTGGTATGTGTGTAGGGGAGGGGTTGCTTTAATGCACCTGTGTGTGGTGTTCTTGACTTGTAAATGTTATGGTGTGTACGCTGTATGTGTGTGCATCCTGGTTCGTGCATTAATATGTCTGTGTGTTTATGTATGTATATGATGTCACAATTATCACCAGTAATTAACATAATTAACTAATGAACCAAACAACAGGGAAGGACACAAACAGATCGATATGTGAAGGACAACAAATATTATGCAGGATTAGGATACGATATATTTATCTGCAGGATTGATATGTCATTCATTGAATTTTATTGTTATGTTTCTAGCGGCAGCTCTCCTGAGGCAGCTAGAGAATATTTCAGAGAGAGAGAGAGAGAGAGAGAGAGAGAGAGAGAGAGAGAGAGAGAGAGAGAGAGAGAGAGAGAGAGACTGAGACTGTTCAATATTGTACTGCCATAAGCTATGCTATTTACACGCCCATTTCAATGTGTATTGAAGCCAGGTGAGACAGTAAATTATATATTATACTGTATATGAGATGCTATATTGTATATCTATAGAAACAAAGACTGAAATGAAAGTAACCTATTATGAGTTGTGAGTGTACACACTGTATATTACTGTATTATGTTACAAGGGCGGGGATAATATGTTGGTGACGTTATGTAAATGGTTATAGTGATGGTGATTGATAGAGAGAGACGGTGTAATTAGTAGTGTGGCCCTGCCTCCCTCCCTAGTGCCTTATTTATCACTTTTCCTCCCCCCCCCCCTTTCTCTCTCTCTCTCTCTCTCTCTCTCTCTCTCTCTCTCTCTCTCTCTCTCTCTCTCTCTATATATATATATATATATATATATATATATATATATATATATATATATATAGGTCGGTCTGTTTATGTTATATATCTCTTTGTGTCTCTGTAATGGTGTGTCCTATGTTCCCAGTACCACTTTCCTTCACACCTTCCTATGTCCATCCCTTTCACCGGATAGACATAGTTCAGAGAACAGTTTCGAGCATCCATCTTTATGCAGTTTATAAATAAGTTGTACCATCCTATTAACTCCTTTAGTATAATTAATCTGTTACATGTCATCGTACAATTGTATTAATTTTATATATGAACTCCAAGGATGAAATGGGTAAACCTGTTTTCCACACGCTTTGATCCACACAGATCATTCACAAAATGAACAAAATCGCTTACTGATTGTCAGAATGTAATAACAAATGGTAACATATCACTGAAAGGCGTGCATGGTGTACAATCATAGCTTGATTATCCGTGGACATTTATTATACTGTTATTGATGTATGTCGGTCCTTTGAAATCTGTGCCCCACAAAATGTTTTTTCCTTTCGCATAATCATTAGGCTATTCATAGTGTAGTTGGGTCCAGTACACGATTATATTAATATTCAGTATAAGTATATATTCGATAAATGGATATTGATCGTGGTCATGTGCTGTACCTTTAAATATCTTAATGGTGTAAAGGTTAGAGCGTGTACCGTAAGTTCTGTATGTGGTATCCTAGCTTCGAATCCTGGAAGGATCTCATGGTTTCAATAATTTCGTTTGGGGGTTATTGGTGTTAAGAACGATGTTAATAAATATGCAATATACAAACACACACACACACACACACACACACACACACACACACACACACACACATACACCCTCACACACACACACACACACTCACACACACACACACACACACACACACACACACACACACACACACACACACACATACACATACACCCTCACACACACACACATACACCCTCACACACACACACACACCCTCACACTCTCTCTCCTACTGCCCTACGTACATAACTCATCCCTGGATATATGACGGAAGTAAGAAAAACGTCTGTGATGTGTTACCTGAACTTCACTAATTACGCCACACTTCCGGAAGGTCTGGGATCCTGATGTAGCCGATCCCGTACATTCTCAACTTCCAGACGCTGATCGTTATGACTGACGAACGGATAGGTCTCTCTCTCTCTCTCTCTCTTTTTACGTGTTTTGTTATCATTTATAATGTTAACCTGGCCAATCCCAGCGACGGCTACCAGCCGTCAGTAGATAAGTCACTCCCCAGTCCTAGCTATGGCTGGGAGCCGTCAGTAATGTACTTTCCTTGTAACTGCCTGTATCAGGCTGTACCTGGTACCACGACCGTTTGAGCACTGCTCTCGAATCTATGGCAACACTTCTCAGCCTATATAAAACCCACTGAAGGCTGGGAGACTCAGTTTTCCTTCATCATTGAGGTGGAAGGTTTTTCTATCTTGCCATTTTGGCCACATTACTTGGGACTGGGGGGGACTTTTATTACTGTTTCCTCCGGTACATTAGGGGTTATTTTTTTTTTTTTTTTTTTTATTATATTAGTTTGTTTCTCTTCCATACTAAACATCCACTATCCCTCTATAATATAAAGTGTTCCGTAGCCGATGACATATATTGTACCATTTACATAATATAAACATCAAAGGGTGAGATATAGATAGCTGTGGAAAGTCAGAAGTGACAGCGAGTTTATTCACAACTAGTTGCCATCTACATTTTAGCCAATATTTTATCACTAACGTTTGATAACAGACAGATAGAAGCTGTGGTTGTACGGTGTGTGAATGATGAAAGGTTCTTTCACAATTTGGTCTTTGGTCTTATATATTCCTGGTCCACCTCTCCTCAAAGGTCGGCTGATCCAGTGAAGGGGAAGTGAGTTAGGGAGGGGGGGGGGGGGGAGATAATTTATTGTTCTTACATATATATATTTTGGTGGAAAGTAGGATTCAGAAAATATATACATATGTATAATTAAGTAGATAGAAAAGATGCCGAATTGTAGATAGACCTAAACTCGTGTTTTGTTTTTCACTCCCGAAAATGTTACACTCTTCGCAGCTCATTTCTCGATAACAACTTTGCATCAAATTGTTCCTAGGTTAGTAGTTTACAGCAAATGTGGCTACATAATTAATGTGAGAACAAGCTTAAATAATAATAGACCATAGATTGACAAATATATATATAAATATATATATATATATCCCTCAAAGACAAACGTAATGAAGCCATAGAACACTTAACTTCTGATTTAACTACTATTTCCAATTGGAGCAGAAAAACCTTGTTACCTTTAATGCTTCCAAAACCCAATTTCTCCATATATCTACCCGTCCGGAACTCCCAGCAGACTATCCCTTCTACTTCAACAATACAAAAATCAATCCTTCATCTTCTCTCAATATTCTTGATGTCTCTCTTTCTTCCGTCTCATTTGGAAGGACCATATTACCAGTCTTGCTAAGGCAGCCTCCCAGAAGCTGAGTGTGCTCAACCGCCTCAAGGGTTTCTTTACCCCTGCACAGCTTCTTGCTCTGTATGTCCTTGTATTGAGTATTGTTCACATGTGTGGGAAGGATCCTCTCACATCGCACTCCAAGACAAAGTAGAAAGGAGGGCCTTTCGTATCATTAACTCCAGTCCACTCACCAACTCTCTGCAATCACTCTCTCCGCGACAATGTTGCATCTCTCTCGCTATTCTATCGCTACTATAATAATCAGTGTTCCTCAGAGCTCTCCCAGTGTATACCACCTCCTCTACGTAGGGTACGTGGTACCCGTCTTGCAACACAATCCCACCCATACTCTGTGCAATTCTAACCCAAGAGTGAAACGTTACTCTCAGACTTTATTTTATTCAACTGCTGAGCTCTGGGATTCTCTCCCAGAATCAGTCTTTCCCTCTTCCTAGTATTTAATTTGCTTCAAACTCCGTGTGTCCAGGCATTTTGGTTCGAACGTCCTTTGATTTTGGCCCTGGCACTCTTTCAACTCTGGGGGAGGCACTCGCTACAGGCAGTTCTGCCTTTTGCCTCCCTAACTCACATAGAAAAAAAAAAATATATATATATATATATATATATATAAACGGTATATATATATATACCGTATATATATATATATATATATATATATATATATATATATATATATATATGTATATTGTACATATGTATACTGTATATACTGTATAATATGTATGATCTACGAATGAATCAACCTCACTATCCCCTTAACCCTCACTCAAGTACAATCATCCTAAACACAAAACCTTAATAAACCTCAGTGTGACTCTCACTCAGAACCTCCTCCCCCACAACTCGAGACAGCATAATCCTACGTCAATACGTGAGGGGAGAGACAATGACTATCTACTCCTCTCTCTCTCTCTCTCTCTCTCAACTGACAAATTGAGTGCCACACATTTAATTGTCATCGGCAAATTTATCATGAGTTACTGACTGAATATAAACGAACCTTCTCTCCACTCGACTGTCATCAATTATTATTTGTATTATTTAACCCATTCAGTACCGGTGACGTCCTTTGCATTATAGTCTGACAATTATTAGACGAATGTGTTCAGCTTAGCCCATAAAAAGGCTACAGACTATCTCAATTAATCCTTTTAGCTACCATATATCCTTCCAAAGCTTCATAAAATCATCTATATGCAGCTGCAATCAAATATGAAGACCATCGTCGGTACTGCAGGGGTTAACTTATTCTCACACGACGGTCGTTATTCTAGATTTGGTTCGGCAATTATATTCTCGAATTTGTTGAATTTTAGTGTTACAATAATTGATCCACCTTCAGTATAATGTTTTATCTTCAGTCTAGTTCCTGATACTGATACACAATTGACACCAACAATGTTACCACATAAAGATAGTTATCGAAAATATCCTCCTGTGGTTCAGCTTTAGTTAACCCGGTATTACAAACATGGTACTGGAGTTTGGTGTATTATATTATTTACCATATAACTTTTGAAGGTTGGTGTTAAATAGGTTAACAAACTGGACTAACAAGTTGTTCAGCTTCGTCTGCTAGCGAGGAAAACATTTCACCTCGGTCTCCAACATCAAACTCGGTAGTTCATTTACAGAGTTTCTCTCGAATGTAAAGTAGTCGCAACTAATCGATATACTGTATGTATATTTTATATCACTTCCATTACTCACGCTTTGCAATTTGATTTTAGTTATACAAGCGTTTTATATAACCTCCTGAGAAGATTGTGTTTGTAATAACATTTTTAAAACCAAGGATGTGGTTCATTCTGCTTCGAAGCAATACACTTTTTGTGTAGTTTCATTAGTTCATCCTCAAAGTTTATTGTTCTCCTAATTCCTGCTATCAAAGAAAACGTGATGCACTCGTGCAACTTTTAACAGCTGACCAGTGTTGTATAAGGTGTGGTGATGTTAAGTGTTGTGTAGGTGGTCGGGACTCGGGACGCTGTTTACGCCGCCTTGTGTATTACCACCTGTTGCTTCCACCCTCTAGTGTATAATATGGTTGATAACAGAACCATTCTACCGTCAACATTACTGTTGTGATATGTGTAAACAGTAAATATACAGTACATAGCCGCCAATTAGTACAGTGGTGGAGGCATAAACAATCCTAGCTGGCGGAAGTACTGACGACCCGAGGCACATTAACAATACAGAAAGGGTTCACAAAAGTTCCCCAAAGACTTTGAATAATATCAACAGACAGACAGAATGTAACCCTCGCCTCAGTACCGGTACTAGACAGATTAAAGAACCCTACCCAATCTATCCTGGAAATGGCTGTATGGTTGTTTTAGTAAGAAGTTTGTGTGAAGGTCAAGGACTGCTGAACTATCTGTAGCAAATACCTGATGGTGGTGAGTACCTCGCTTTATCCCTTTTACAGTATATACTGTAGTAACTGTATATATATATATATATATATATATATATATATATATATATATATATTTTTTTTTGTTTTTCCCTTATGGTTATCTATCTCCCCCCTCTCCACCCCTACCTCCACCCTTTTCATCCCTAATTACCCCTCCTGTTCCTGCTTCCCCCTCCCATCTGTACTTCCCCTTCTCCTCTCCCCCCTTCCACCACTACTTTCCCCCTCCCATCCTTACCTTCCCCCTCCCCTCCCAACCTCCCCGTCCCATCCCTACCTCCTCCCTCCCATCCTTACCCACTACCTCCTCCCTCCCATCCCTACTTTCCCCCTCCCATCCCTACCTTCCCCCTCCCATCTACATTCCCCCTCCCATCCCCTTCCCCCTCCCATCTCTACCTCCCCCTCCCATCCCATCTCTACCTCTCCATCCCATCCCTACCTTTCCCCTCCCATCTCTACCTCCCTCCTCCCATCCCTACCGCCCTCCTCCCTCCTCCCTCCTCCCATCCCTACCTTCCCCTCTCCCATCCCTACCTCCCCCCTCCCATCCCTACCTTACCCCCTCCCATCCCTACCTTACCCCCTCCCATCCCTACCTTACCCCCTCCCATCCCTACCTTACCCCCTCCCATCCCTACCTTCCCCCTCCCATCCTTACCTCCCCCTCCCATCCCTACCTTCTCCCTCCCATCCCTACCTTCTCCCTCCCATCCCTACCTTCCCCTTCCATCCCTACCTTCCCCCTCCCATCCCTACCTTACCCCCTCCCATCCCTACCTTACCCCCTCCCATCCCTACCTTACCCCCTCCCATCCCTACCTTCCCCTTCCCATCCTTACCCGGTACCTTCCCACTCCCATCCCTACCTTCCCACTCCCATCCCTACCTTCCCCTTCCCTTCATCCCCTCCCATCCCTCTCCCTTCATCCCCTCCCATCCATACCTTCCCCCTCTCCCATTCCTGACCTCACCCTCCCATCCCTACCTCTCCCTTCCCATCCATACCTTCCCCCTCTGTTCGTAAATTCCCGTATCCTTATTCGATAATTATTCAGAATAGACTCGCGGCCTTATTATCTATAATTTATAAGGGACAATACAGGTCTATGGAATTTTTATACTGTAGGCCTACTCGTGTATAATCCACTGTGGGAGAATAATTTCGATACATTTATATAACCCGATATTAATTGAAATAACGCCGACCAATCACTCTAAGAGCTCCTTCGGATATCCTCACTGTTTACAAACGTCTTCATTATGGAGTTTAATCGATATTTACCTCCTGCTGGCAATAGAGCTGATGATTTCCCATATTGTATCCCACATTGGAAATATAACTAAAACCATGAAAACACTCATTTATCAAAATCTGGAGAAAAAAAAAACTTGAAAAATAAGGGTGCGAGCCATATCCCTGTAATTACCCCTTTCTACTCCACACAAAACCTTCCCGTGTATCTATCTATTGCCGGACGCCTTACTTCCCTTACGAGGGTGGCCATACACAGAATGCCCCCAAGCGGACCTATTCCCTGTGAGAGGGACAACCCGAGCCAGTTTAGTAAAGGACTTAAAGGATTGACCACTCAATTTAGGATCCGTCCGACTCCGAGGCCCTCTGTGTATCTTGTTAGCACTATTTTTCTACAGTGGTGTTCGGCTAATCCATCCACTAACCTGCCTTACCCTTAGGTAAGCAGTACGGATTTGTATCAGGTTTACTCCCCTAGACAGGTTGCCAACCAAGGCTGACGAGTCCCATCCACCCGGATTTGTATAAGGTTGTCTCCCCTAGATGAGTTGCCGACCAAGGCTAACGAGTCCCATCCACCCATTCCCGTGTATAAATCTGATAAATATTTAGCATAGTAGCCTGCGGCCTGGTGTGAGGTGGCCGCCTCCTAACATTGATATCGTCCACCACCAACAGAAAAAAGGACAAAAATATACGAGTGTCCTGAGCGGTGGACAAATATCTACCTTGTTATGGCGGGATGAAAATGACGGATATTTTTCCTGTTTCTCCCTCCTACTACCTATCTGTTCTCTCTCTCTTCTCTTTCTCTTTCTCTCTCCTCTTCTCTTCTCTCTCTCAACAGTATTCAATAATTAAGTTTGAGATATATAGAAGGTGTTGGGAGAAATGTTAGCTCTTTCTCGTCTTTAGGTTTTCAAATGATCTAGTCTCTTACTTAACCACCCCCTCTCTTTATCCTATATCTCCATACCATTTATTGTCACCGGTTCTCTCCCTGTGCTTCATGTTGGTGTAAATCTTGGCTAACCCATGATCCTCCTTTGATTGCTACCGGTACTTCATCACTGCAGTCCCCATCTTGAACTTATATTCATTCGTGTGTCTTATACAATGTGCTTGGGGTTCTAGTTTGTAGTTTATGATGATATTTGGGGCTGTTATCTTGTGATGTCTCCCCCTGTATATATACTTGTCTATATTTTGTTTTTCTATGTTTATGAAGGGAGAGAGTGATAGTCGCTATTTTAAGCGTTTCATGTACCTCTCTCTCTCTCTCTCTCTCTCTCTCTCTCTCTCTCTCTCTCTCTCTCTCTCTCTCTCTTTTCCACCCCCACCAACTCAGGTCAGCCAAATCACAGTTCTCCCAAACTAAGTTCAATTTGGATGTTCGTCACTGTCTCCCTGTGTTCCAACACCCATATGTATTACCTCCCCCCCCCCCTCCCCCTCTCTGTATCTATCTATCTAAATATCTATATTTTATTTTCCCACTAACTATTCCTTGTAACTCACTGTAACTGTACGTGTTTCTTATGCAATATATATGGTTTATACTGTTAATGCCAAGGTGATATATACCGGTACCGGTAGTTATGTTTGTTTATGTCTACCATGCGTACGTTATTCCACAACACAAATATTCATCCACTGACACTTACTTACACACTGTAATATTCACACACACACACACACACACACACACACACACACTGGGTGGAACTTTCAACTTGTGTGTGTGGGTGTAAAGTAAAAGTAATAGTTTAGGTATGATAGTGACTCCACCAGACCGTCTTGGTTTGGAATGATAGGACAGGGAGATAGGTACTGTGTGTGTGTGTGTGTTTAAAAGGGACTATGACGCATCGGTATTATTTGTTTCTACTTCGAAGATAACCAAGGCTAAATTACTGGAGTTACTGGACACAATGTTGATGGTGACTGTACCGCCGGAGTGGACAGTTCACCAACAACCTGGATGATACACTACTGTATACAGTATGGTAATATATGGAGTTACTGGCCACAATGTTGATGGTGACTGTACCGCCGGAGTGGACAGTTCACCAACAACCTGGATGATACACTACTGTATATAGTATGGTAATATATGGAGTTACTGGCCACAATGTTGATGGTGACTGTACCGCCGGAGTGGACAGTTCACCAACAACCTGGATGATACACTACTGTATATAGTATGGTAATATATGGAGTTACTGGCCACAATGTTGATGGTGACTGTACCGCCGGAGTGGACAGTTCACCAACAACCTGGATGATACACTACTGTATATAGTATGGTAATATATGGAGTTACTGGCCACAATGTTGATGGTGACTGTACCGCCGGAGTGGACAGTTCACCAACAACCTGGATGATACACTACTGTATACAGTATGGTAATATATGGAGTTACTGGCCACAATGTTGATGGTGACTGTACCGCCAGAGTGGACAGTTCACCAACAACCTGGATGATACACTACTGTATACAGTATGGTAATATATGGAGTTACTGGCCACAATGTTGATGGTGACTGTACCGCCGGAGTGGACAGTTCACCAACAACCTGGATGATACACTACTGTATATAGTATGGTAATATATGGAGTTACTGGCCACAATGTTGATGGTGACTGTACCGCCGGAGTGGACAGTTCACCAACAACCTGGATGATACACTACTGTATATAGTATGGTAATATATGGAGTTACTGGCCACAATGTTGATGGTGACTGTACCGCCGGAGTGGACAGTTCACCAACAACCTGGATGATACACTACTGTATATAGTATGGTAATATATGGAGTTACTGGCCACAATGTTGATGGTGACTGTACCGCCGGAGTGGACAGTTCACCAACAACCTGGATGATACACTACTGTATATAGTATGGTAATATATGGAGTTACTGGCCACAATGTTGATGGTGACTGTACCGCCGGAGTGGACAGTTCACCAACAACCTGGATGATACACTACTGTATATAGTATGGTAATATATGGAGTTACTGGCCACAATGTTGATGGTGACTGTACCGCCGGAGTGGACAGTTCACCAACAACCTGGATGATACACTACTGTATATAGTATGGTAATATATGGAGTTACTGGCCACAATGTTGATGGTGACTGTACCGCCGGAGTGGACAGTTCACCAACAACCTGGATGATACACTACTGTATATAGTATGGTAATATATGGAGTTACTGGCCACAATGTTGATGGTGACTGTACCGCCGGAGTGGACAGTTCACCAACAACCTGGATGATACACTACTGTATATAGTATGGTAATATATGGAGTTACTGGCCACAATGTTGATGGTGACTGTACCGCCGGAGTGGACAGTTCACCAACAACCTGGATGATACACTACTGTATATAGTATGGTAATATATGGAGTTACTGGCCACAATGTTGATGGTGACTGTACCGCCGGAGTGGACAGTTCACCAACAACCTGGATGATACACTACTGTATATAGTATGGTAATATATGGAGTTACTGGACACAATGTTGATGGTGGACTGTACCGCCGGAGTGGACAGTTCACCAACAACCTGGATGATACACTACTGTATATAGTATGGTAATATATGGAGTTACTGGACACAATGTTGATGGTGACTGTACCGCCGGAGTGGACAGTTCACCAACAACCTGGATGATATACACTACTGTATATAGTATGGTAATGAACCACTTCGGCTTGACCATCGGCAGTTGTTTTCAGTCACCCTGTTACAGTTGAGATTGTTATTTTCTAAAAAGTTCGTCAGATTAATTTGTGTATATCTCGAATTTTTGCGCAGAACGTTTGACTTAGGGCTGTGAACTGAGGCACTCCATATTGTTCCGTTCACAGACATGACCAGGAGCTTTCCGTATTATTCCGTTCACAGACATAACAGGAGCTTTCCGTATCATTCCGTTCACAGACATAAACTGGATCTCTCCGTATCATTCCGCTCACTTCCGTAAATTTCGACTCACCATATCATTCCGACGCGGCGCTAACGAACGTAAATGATGCTATCAACGGACTTAATTACTTATTGAAGGACTGGTAACTGTTGGGGAACGAGGGGGAGTTTGTGTGTGTGTGAGTATGAGTGTGTGTGTGTGTGTGTAGTGGTAGTGGTAGTGGGGGGTGCGAGAGTGAGTGAGCGAGGGTATGTAGGTTGTGGGTTTGTGTGTGTGTGTGTGTGTGTGTGTGTGTAGTGGTAGTGGGGGGGGTGAGAGTGAGTGGTCGAGGGTATGTAGGTTATGGGTTTGTGTGTGTGTGTAGTGGTAGTGGGGGTGTGAGAGTGAGTGAGCGAGGGTATGTAGGTTATGGGTTTGTGTGTGTGTGTGTAGTGGTAGTGGGGGTGTGAGAGTGAGTGAGCGAGGGTATGTAGGTTATGGGTTTGTGTGTGTGTGTGTAGTGGTAGTGAGGGGTGTGAGAGTGAGTGAGCGAGGGTATGTAGGTTATGGGTTTGTGTGTGTGTGTGTAGTGGTAGTGGGGTGTGTGAGAGTGAGTGAGCGAGGGTATGTAGGTTATGGGTTTGTGTGTGTGTGTGTGTAGTGGTAGTGGGGGTGTGAGAGTGAGTGAGCGAGGGTATGTAGGTTATGAGTTTGTGTGTGTGTGTGTGTGTGTAGTGGTAGTTGGGTGTGTGAGAGTGAGTGAGCGAGGGTATGTAGGTTATGGGTTTGTGTGTATGTGTGTGTGTGTGTGTGTGTGTAGTGGTAGTGGGGTGTGTGAGAGTGAGTGAGCGAGGGTATGTAGGCTATGGGTTTGTGTGTATGTGTGTGTGTGTGTGTGTGTGTGTGTGTAGTGGTAGTGGGGTGTGTGAGAGTGAGTGAGCGAGGGTATGTAGGCTATGGGTTTGTGTGTGTGTGTGTGTGTGTGTGTGTAGTGGTAGTGGGGTGTGTGAGAGTGAGTGAGCGAGGGTATGTAGGCTATGGGTTTGTGTGTATGTGTGTGTGTGTGTGTGTGTGTGTGTGTGTGTGTGTAGTGGTAGTGGGGTGTGTGAGAGTGAGTGAGCGAGGGTATGTAGGTTATGGGTTTGTGTGTATGTGTGTGTGTGTGTGTGTGTGTGTGTGTGTAGTGGTAGTGGGGGGTGTGAGAGTGAGTGAGCGAGGGTATGTAGGTTATGGGTTTGTGTGTATGTGTGTGTGTGTGTGTGTGTGTGTAGTGGTAGTGGGGGGTGTGAGAGTGAGTGAGCGAGGGTATGTAGGCTATGGGTTTGTGTGTATGTGTGTGTGTGTGTGTGTGTGTGTGTGTGTGTAGTGGTAGTGGGGTGTGTGAGGGTGAGTGAGCGAGGGTATGTAGGTTATGGGTTTGTGTGTGTGTGTGTGTGTGTGTGTGTGTGTGTGTGTGTGTGTGTGTGTGTGTGTAGTGGTAGTGGGGGGTGTGAGAGTGAGTGAGCGAGGGTATGTAGGTTATGGGTTTGTGTGTATGTGTGTGTGTGTGTGTGTGTAGTGGTAGTGGGGGGTGTGAGAGTGAGTGAGCGAGGGTATGTAGGCTATGGGTTTCTGTGTATGTGTGTGTGTGTGTGTGTAGTGGTAGTGGGGGGTGTGAGAGTGAGTGAGCGAGGGTATGTAGGCTATGGGTTTGTGTGTATGTGTGTGTGTGTGTGTGTGTGTGTGTAGTGGTAGTGGGGGGTGTGAGAGTGAGTGAGCGAGGGTATGTAGGTTATGGGTTTGTGTGTATGTGTGTGTGTGTGTGTGTGTGTGTGTGTGTAGTGGTAGTGGGGGGTGTGAGAGTGAGTGAGCGAGGGTATGTAGGCTATGGGTTTGTGTGTGTGTGTGTGTGTGTGTAGTGGTAGTGGGGTGTGTGAGAGTGAGTGAGCGAGGGTATGTAGGCTATGGGTTTGTGTGTGTGTGTGTGTGTGTGTGTGTGTAGTGGTAGTGGGGTGTGTGAGAGTGAGTGAGCGAGGGTATGTAGGCTATGGGTTTGCTTTAAGGGGAGATGGTTCACTTTTTGGCGATTTTTGCATGTATTCATTATTTTTCTAGTTTCCTCCTTAGACCTCCATCAAATTTAAACAAACATCCATTAGATATATTCACTGTTTAGGAATTGAAGGTTAATGGTTATGAGAGAGAGAGAGAGAGAGAGAGAGAGAGAGAGAGAGAGAGAGAGAGAGAGAGAGAGAGAGAGAGAGAGAGAGAGCGTGCGTGCGTGCGGAAGCGTAGGACAGAGAATTACTAGCTCAATAACTGACAGGAAAATTCTATTACAGTATCCATAGTGTTTGTAACCTATATCACACACACACACACACACACACACACCACACACACACACACACACACACACAATTGTTATCAACCAATACCATCCTATACGACTATATTACTGTATTATTTCATCAGGTAACACATATCATTCACCCACCCCTCTCTATCTTTTCTTATCAGTCCATCCAGGTTTCGCTATTTATCTTTATTTATATCAGAAAGTTTGTCTGGACAAAACAAACAGCATGAAGGTTAGTGCGATTTGCCACAGGGTTAAGACAAGGTACAGGGAATGCACAAAAGATAGTGGTAGTTGTGCCTCTGGTGTTGTTTATAGTTACCACACTAGTCGTAGCCATATAAGAATCCAACTTCACACACTTTAATGGTCAAGTGGATAAAGTTAAATTGGTGGGTGGAGAGAGAGTCTTCCGCTATTGTATCGTTTTCTTATAATGATTAGTTCCTACTAATTAGGTATTAAAATATGAACTGTCTTTGGGGGACCACAGGGTATTTGCAGTCTGTGTATCATCACCGTGGCCCTACCACAATAATGATATTAACTTATTTTATCAACAATGTTCCACTCTTTCCTTCCCTCAGCTGCCCTACCCTTCCCCTTCTAGTAATTTGTTGCCACAATTTAGTTCTCCTTTTATTTTCCTCTGCATTTTGGGTTGTTAATATATTGTTTTTATGTATCACTTGTTATTCTAATTAGTTACGTTTATGCTATTATGTGTCATAATTATCCACATACAGTATATTGCAGTATATGTGTGGATTACGGTACAACAAAGATTTGCAGTCCATCTCTCTCTCTCTCTCCACTACCTAATATAGTAAACAACCAAAGGACCTGTTATTATCAGTTATTACAGACCGTTATCAATGTCAGTAATAACCAAGAAGCTCCGATACCTTTACTGTTTATAATATACGGAACCAGGGCACATAATACTAGAAATAATATCCACGTGTTGTTGGTAATGTATTGAAGTCTGAGAGAACCTGTATAAGTATATTTAATTCATATTTTACAATGTATATTTAATTATTAAGGTCTGCAGGACATATTGTTATATGTATACGTTGTACACAGAATAATGTTAGGTAGCATGTCTATGTTTGTGGACTCATGGGTGTGTGTGTGGGTGTGTGTGGTATTCAACTCAGCCACGGTGTGGCTAAGTAATTATGTTTCCTACATGTGAGCTGCTATGGTCATGTTGAACGAATGGAAGATGAAAGGCTTACAAAGAGAATACAGTATATGAGTCAAATACAAGGGGAAATAGAGGGGTAGGAAGACCTACATTGAGATGGAGAGACTGTGTAGGACAAACGTTGGAAGATAGAGGAATGACTATAGATCAGGCAAGAGGAGTGGTAATAAATAGGAATGAATGGAGAATACTAGTGAAAAGATGAGTGTAAACACGGTCGTTAAGGAGAGAGGGTCATGCGCCAGTTGGACTAGATATTAGTCCGTCAGGCGCCTGGCCCGGGGAGCAGGTGGTAATGAAGGGTGCGCCTGGAAGCATGTTGGGCAGGCTTGTGGTGGTACAGCTTCGCTGCGGGTCTGCCTGCAGAATTCGGAGCCTCTCCGGGAGATCTGGGACCTGGAAATCTTTTGATGGGGACCCCAAATGAGCCTGGATCTCTGGGTATTTCTCCTGGACGACCTAGATGTGCGTGATTTTGTGTTTTGTTTTGTTTTGTTTTTATGATGTGTTGTAATGTCCTTGTTCGGGCTCTGTCTCGAGTCGGCCACCCCCATAAAAAAAAAGGAAAATTGGGGCAAGTGCCAGAGTATATTAATAC
>JBAKBP010021657.1:0-40285 GCA_037953745.1 Lithodes maja
GTGGCGAGTGGCTTTGTTGTGTGTTATTATAGTCGATTTTATTTCAGCTGATGATCAAATTAATCTCTTATCAACTGATTTCTCGATATTTAATGGACAAATATGAATTTAATGCATCTGCGTTGTATTAACGCCAAGTTTTCATAGTTAACATATTTTGGTACAAAATTTAAGTAATAGCTGAGTAACCCATCTTGCAACACAATCACACCCACCCCTACTCTGTGCAACTCTCCAACCAAAGAGTGAAACGTTACTCTGTCTTTCTTCTATTCAACAGCTGAGCTCTGGAACTCTCTCCCAGAATCAGTCTTTCCCTTCTATGGCTTAAATTACTTCAAACTCTGTGTGGCCAGGCATTTTGACTCGAACGTCCCTTGGTTTTGGCCCAGTTACTCTTTCAACTATGGGGGAGGCACTCGCTACAGGCAATTCTGCCTTTTGTCTCCCTCACTTACATAGAACAAAAAATAGTAATATTGGAAATTACCCCACTCGACCGCTGCAGGGGATCTATATTATTGAGTGATTTAATATGTAGTATCACTACGGATATATTATGTACGTATCCAGAAAGTACCGGTCTAGAAATGGCTAACAACAAATGATTCGGTAGGTCAATAATATTAATGAGAATACTAATGGATGACTTAGAGGATAAATGTTTCCTAGAACGAATAAATAAAAAAGGGACATAATATTATACTGTAGGTAGGATCAGGAATGAAAATATATGATTGTCTTCTATCATCATCATGTTAACCCCTTGAGGATCATGACGCACTTTACAGTGTATTTTGTCTATTATGAGGTAATTTTATTTAGATTAGTAAGGTTATATGGAAGACAAACGGTTATTCTAGACAGTCGTCAGCATTTCAACACTTACAGATCCTTCCTAAGCTGTATGAGATCGTCTAATGACAGCCGGAATTAATAAAATAGGCGACATAAACCTCAAGGGGTACCGTAATGTCACGTTTTCATGATCACTCCATATTTCGCTACTCTATTTGCAAAGTAACTGATTTCTATAAAAATGGGAAATATGCTAATCACCATCGGCTGAAAATTAAAATGGTTGTGATTTTTCCTATTAATGGGCGTGTTTTAGTCAGCAGTCAGCTGCATTTTGTGTTACCACCACTGATAAGCCATTGGGCTTTTGGCAGAAAATGCCAAAAATTATCAGTGATATCCGAGACATGTTTACATACAGTGTTCTCATCGTCCAGCATATTACTGCTTCATATTCATCAGCCAACTTAAAATAGCCCTATATAATATTTAATTATCACTAGAACAATACACTATACCATGTAGGAAGTCTTCTGGAGAAATAGGGCAAATTTAGACAAAAATGCAAGATAAACTAAATCACAAATGTATGCTAGAATAGCATTGACAAATCGCTAGATAGTCACCAGACACTAAAAACTTGTATGTGACTAGAAAACATATGTTGAAATATCTAGAATAATCTTTAACAATCGAAATATCTCTCCAATTCCTTAAAATAGGGAAACTAACTTGAATATCGCTAGAATTCATCACATCTTGATGTCGCTAGATGGAAGTGATGTAAGTGATTCGCTGGATTTAGCGGTAGCAGCTACATTGGCAACATCGTACCAAGAACCTTCATTCCGTTATAATGAACAAGGTCAGATTTCGAAACTATTACAATTATTTCAAAGTTCAGAGATCATCAGATTGGTTTGGAAGTCGAAGTACACAATTTCAGTTCCATTAGTTTAACAAACATTTACATAATACATGATAATATGCTACTTAGAGGGTATAATAAAGAAGGATTACTTTCCCGATATCGTATAAGCGTACGCAAGCTGTTGTTCTTTTGTTTTGTTTTAAGAACGTCAACAAACGCTTCGTATATTTGGGGTTCTTAGTTATACATTTAGAACATATTTATAGTTTGCACACTCTTATAAGTATAAACACTTACTTGTTAATCTCTTAACCCGGGAACTGCCGGGAGACTCTTAAGAGTTCCCCCGGCGGACTGCGGGGAGACTCTTTTGGCCCCTGGGCCATGCAAAATCTCAGTCCTCTACCTCCCCTCCTTCCCCACTTTCCTCCTCTCCTTCAGTTATCACCTATTTTCCCTGTTATTCCCTTATTCTGAGGTATATTTTTGTGCTAACATTAGAAATCTGGTTACAGGGTGTGGTCATCACTGATAGCAAGCGAATGCAAGAGAGAGAGAGAGAGTATCGATCGACTGTGTCTCAGTGGCCTTGGGGGAAATTGGCGGGAAAGCAGCTTGCCTCACCCATACATTATACAACTCGCGGGCTATATCTCCGATTTTGACCATCCAAACGCTGTTTTCACTCGTTTTATTGTTGTTTCAGGTTAATACCTTTATAATCAACCCATAATAGGCGCATATGGATAAGTATTAATGCTATTAATGGTACAATGAATATTTTAGTGACGGAAACACCTCAAATACGTCAGCACAGGGGGACGTTTCCAATTACCCCCATGCGCACTTGTTAGGTTAAGTGCGCATGGGGGTAATTAGACACCTCTGCCTGTGCGCATGTATTTGAGCTGTTTCCATCACTAAAATATTCATTTTACCATAAATAGCATTAATACTTTTTCATATGCGCCTATTATGGGTTGATTATAAAGGTATTAACCTGTTACAACAATAAAACGAGTGAAAACAGCGTTTAGATGGTCAAAATCGGAGATACAGGCCGCGAGTTGCATAATGTATGGGTGAGGCAACCTGCTTTCCCGCCAATTTCCCCCAAGGCCACTGAGACATAGTCGATCGATACTCTCTCTCTCTCTCTTGCACTCGCTTGCTAACAGTGATGACAATGCCCTGCTTGCAACTCGCTAATGTTAGCACGAAAATATACCTCAGAATAAGGGAATAACAGGGAAAATAGGTGATAACTGAAGGAGGGGAGGAAAGTGGGGAAGGACGGGAGGTAGAGGAGTGATATTTTGCATGGCCCAGGGGCAAAACAAAAATATATTTTTTTATTTTTTTTTTTCGATGTTTAAAGTTGATTTTTGTTTTCTCTGACTCTTAAGAGTCTTCCCGCAGTCCGCCGGGGGAACTCTTAAGAGTCTTCCCGTAGTTCCCGGGTTAAAGAGGAAATACACAAAAGCCCAATTTAGAATGATCGTGAATATCTTTATTTTGGCGTATGTTTGGGCTAATTTAAGACTACAGTTAGATTGATAGAATTTTTTAACACTTGCCAATGAAATATGATGACTTGCTTACAGATATATATACCGCATTTTCCTTTACCATCACTATCTCTGATAGACTGGAAATGGTGTCGTATTGCACACCCAAATGCCATAAAAGGGTGTCCAGTATCAAGCCAACTCAACCCTGCTCTTCCACAGGGTCTAAACTCAACCCGATTCAGACTTTCGGAACTTGATAACAGTTTTAAGACTTTGTGTATATATCCATATACAAATAATCGATTTGGATGTGATAATTATAAATGTACCTAGCTATATCCTCAGAATATCCGAAAGAAGCGTCATAATCCTATAGAAGGCCGATAACCTACCGGAGTTATTATATATAATACCTCAAAGTAAGCGATTATATTATAGGAATAGTCATCACAATTTTTTACAAATTCAACTAGCTCAAAATAATATCGAAATGATGGATCATTAATTATTGATCTTGATATGTAGGCCTAAAGCGTGTTGTTTATAAACATTGGCCGCAGCCGCGGTGCCACTCCATTCGCGCCTAATCACGATTATATTTCGGTGTATTCTTACTTAAATGTATATCATTCGGGTTGATTAGGTTACACAATACAATATTACTAAGTAACAGTACACGCATATAATATAAATATCATAACATTGTGAAATATAGGTTCGACCACGCTAAGCACCACGGCTGCGTGAGGGCCAGTAGGAACGTATACCGCATTTTCCTTTACCATCATTATCTCCGATAGACTGGAAATGGTGTCGTATTTCACACCCAAATGCCATAAAAGGGTGTCCAATATCAAGCCAACTCAACCCTGCTCCTCCACAGGGTTGAGTAAGTAAACAACTGGGTTAAAGTCAAGCCGATTCGGGCTTTAAGTATATATCTGTAAGCAAGTCATCATATTTCAGTGGCGAGTGTTAACAAATTCTGTCTATCTAAATGTAGTCTTAAATTATACCGCATTTTCTTTTACCATCAGTATCTCCGATAGACTGGAAATGGTGTCGTATTTTACACTCAAATGCCATAAAAGGGTGTCCAATATCAAGCCAACTCAACCCTGCTCCTCCACAGGGTTGAGTAAGTAAACATCTGGTTAAAGTCAAGCCGATTCGGGCTTTAAGTATATATCTGTAAGCAAGTCATCATATTTCATTGGCGAGTGTTAAAAAATTCTATCAATCTAAATGTAGTCTTAAATTAACCCAAACATACGCCAAAATAAAGATATTCACGATCATTCTAAATTGGGCTTTTGTGTATTTCCTCTTTACCAAGTAAGTGTTTATACTTATAAGAGTGTGCAAACTATAAATATGTTCTAATGTATAACTAATGTGACGTTAACCACTCCGTTAGAACCGCATGGCTTGTCCTACAGTGACTCGCTAGGATCGCCAGGGCAGTGGATGTGGCTACAGTTGATGTATTATTGTGTGCTTTATTTCATATGAAAGCTCGTGTCATGGGCAGTCCAGAAAGGCGCTTTGTTTTCGCCCATGTCAAGGCTTTATATATTTAATTGCAAAGTATATGTTTTATCATTAACCTCTGAAGTGCGCACGGGGGTAATTGAAAACCTCCCCCTGTGCTGACGTATTTGAGGTTTTTCGTCACTAAAATATTCATTGTACCATTAATAGCATTAATAATTATCCATATGCGCCTATTATGGGTTGATTATAAAGGTATTAACCTGAAACAACAATAAAACGAGTGAAAACAGCGTTTGGATGGTCAAAATCGGAGATATAGCCCACGAGTTGTATAATGTATGGGTGAGGCAAGCTACCTTCCCGCCAATTTTCCCCAAGGCCACTGCGACACAGTCGATCGATACTCTCTCTCTCTCTCTTGCTATCAGTGATGACAACACCCTGCTTGCAACTCGCTAATGTTAGCACGAAAATATACCTCAGAATAAGGGAATAATAGGGAAAATAGGTGATAACTGAGGGATAGGAGGAAAGTGGGGAAGGAGGGGAGGTAGAGGACTGAGATTTTGCATGGCCCAGGGGCCAAAAAAAAATAAAAAAATAAAAATATATATATTTTTTTTTTTCGATGTCAAAAGTTGATTTTTAATTTTACTTACTCAGGAGAGTCTTCCCGCAGTCCGCCGGGGGAACTCTTAAGAGTCTTCCCACAGCTCCCGGGTTAAGTAGTAATGATAGGAATTGAGAGAGAGAGAGAGAGAGTAGAACAGAGTGAGAGGAGGCGCGCAGTGTTTTTTGCCATGCTTGATGACGTCACGGCTGGCTGGCCTCGTGGGGATTCGTTGAAGGAGTTTTTTTTACCATGCTTTGTGACGTCATGTTTGGCTAGTTTCTTTAGCATTGGCTGGAGGACTTGTTACTGCTTTTTTCCCACGCGGCTCAAGCTAGTGCTAGTATATATACAGCTCCCTCGCCACTCTCTCCCTTAGATCTGGTTTCTAGAACGTATCCCTCTTATCCCTTTGATATCTGTCCTCCTCTCCACACCTGAGAACCTTTTCCTCTGCCTATCTCTCTCATTTTCCATATCTTTCACCACCTTTTATTAATATTATACCCCCTCTGGTTAACTCTGCATAATCAGCTTAATGCTGGCCAGTTGTATTGTGTGTTAAGATCTTATATAACCCATGTATGTTTAGTTGTTAAGATAAGTTGATCACGAAGCATTGGTTGGCATTCATATTGTTCAGTACCGCTTCCTATAATTATTAGTGTTCTGCTGGATTAGATAATGCTAGACTAGGAGTCTGATACTAGAAGGTATTGTTTCCGATGGGTGCTGGCTTTAGTTAACCTCTGAAGTGCGCACGGGGGTAATTGAAAACCTCCCCCTGTGCTGACGTATTTGAGGTTTTTCGTCACTAAAATATTCATTGTACCATTAATAGCATTAATAATTATCCATATGCGCCTATTATGGGTTGATTATAAAGGTATTAACCTGAAACAACAATAAAACGAGTGAAAACAGCGTTTGGATGGTCAAAATCGGAGATATAGCCCGCGAGTTGTATAATGTATGGGTGAGGCAAGCTACCTTCCCGCCAATTTTCCCCAAGGCCACTGCGACACAGTCGATCGATACTCTCTCTCTCTCTCTTGCACTCGATTGCTATCAGTGATGACAACACCCTGCTTGCAACTCGCTAATGTTAGCACGAAAATATACCTCAGAATAAGGGAATAATAGGGAAAATAGGTGATAACTGAGGGATAGGAGGAAAGTGGGGAAGGAGGGGAGGTAGAGGACTGAGATTTTGCATGGCCCAGGGGCCAAAAAAAAATAAAAAAATAAAAAAATAAAAATATATTTTTTTTTTTTTCGATGTCAAAAGTTGATTTTTAATTTTACTTACTCAGGAGAGTCTTCCCGCAGTCCGCCGGGGGAACTCTTAAGAGTCTTCCCGCAGCTCCCGGGTTAAAAGCTGCACGACATACCTGAGAACTGGAGTTGATTGGGTAAATTCTAGTCTGTGTGCCATTGAGAGTAGAGCATGCATGAATGAGGGCTTTTTGCCTATACCATTCTGCACTGTTCTAAGCTCGTTGTTTGTCTTTGAGGTACGCCAGGAGAACGCTTAATACTTCGGTATTAAGGTTTCTCAAGAGAGCTACCCTTCCCTATAACGTAATATTTGACGCACAGACTTGAGATTTGCACTAGGCTATGCGGATGCCATGCGCACCAGTATCTCGTATCATTGACTCTAGCTAGACTTTATCAGTCATAGTAGACATTAAGTATATTAAACCAATTACTCTTTTTATGCATACCCGTTTATGATTACACAAGCATTTCACAGCCTAGTTTGATGTATTGAGACACAAACGACTTAGGCTCTTTTTGTTGATAGGAATACTGCATTGTCGTGGCGATTATTATTATTGTTGTGGCGTTTAGGATATTCTTGGCTCCGACTGCATTATATCTCCTGCCTTTTTGTGTGCATAGCCTGCACGAGCATTGTTCCGCTGCCTGCCTTTTTGGGTTCCATTTCCGATTCGAGCATCTTGATAGCATCTAACATGTAAAGAAGATTCCTTGTTGGTGTTGAAGGACTTTAGTGCACTTTCTTTCATGCAGGAGTGCCTGACATTTATTGATTAAAGTAACGTAAGCTGTAACTTCTCTTACCACCTTACTTTGCATACCATAACCAAGCACCTTCGGTTATAGGTAGTAATAGGCTGTTTTCACATAACATTAAGCCTAGAGTAGACGCACATTTATTGAGAGTTTAATAACCTATTATTGCATATAGAACTCTGGAGAGTATTTGTGTTCTTTGTTCATTGGGAAGATACATCAGAGGTTGGATCTAGCGCTTTCCGTTGTAACATTTATGCCATTACTAGTCCAATGAATAAGAACCCTGATATATTTAAACCTCAGTCGTAACAAATGGCGACCTTACTTAGGATTTGGTGAACCTACATTTATTAGCAGGGAACATTTGTTGTTTTGGGGAATATTTTGCGGGGATCAGCAAGAATATTTTTTTTTTTTGCAACATAGTATAGCCCTTGAGTATTTCCGAGAATTTTTGTGTGTATATTGAGGTATAAGAGTTTGGGGTGCTTCTTTTCTGAATATTGAGGTGGGAAATTTTTGTGAGCATCATGTCTTATACCGGATCAGAGGAGAATGGAGACTCAGTACGTAATGTCGAAACTGAGGAACAGCAGTATGATGATATGGTTAATCAGGTGAACTGTGAGGAGGATGCTAGGATATTTTTGCAATGGCCTGTTACTGCCGAGCGGTTGGAGGGTATGGATCGGTACGGTCTTCAATGCCTGGCCACAGCTATCGGTCATGTAGGTACTAGCAGCATGACCAGGGATAACTTGACAACGTGTGTACTGGGCAGGGTGACTGGTGAGCGAGATGGGTTGAGTGCTCAGAGCCCTTCGGCCATGCTTCCCCTACACTCGACTCCCAGCCATCCCAGTAGTTTGCCGACCCCGAGTACGCTTCCACAGTTGGGTGGTGGCTGGCAGGGTGGGTTGCCCCTGGGGGGACCACCGGTAATTTCAAACATTGTAGCACCTTCACCTCCTCAAGGGTTGACTCCAGAATTATTGTATCAGCTCGAATTAGCTAAGATCGAAGAGAGAAAGGCTATCAGGGTATGTGAGCTTCAGCATCAGCATCAGCAGCAAATAGAATTAGCCAAGCTAGAAGAGAGAGCCAAGCTAGCAAAAATCCAAGCTGATTTAGAGTCGACTAGGTACTGTGCCGACATGGACGTAGAGAAGTCGCGAGTAGAGACAACGGGACAGCGACTTGGGGCTGGTAACCGTGTTCATGATCAATCTCTCTCGCACTTATTGAAACTGGTTCCGGTGTTTGATGAGAGTGGTGTAACAAAAATTTTCGCACGCTTTGAGAAGAAGTGCCAGGAACACCAGTGGCCAGAGAATAAATGGGCAGCACTTGTATCCTCTAGATTAATAGGCAAGGGTCTTAAAGCCTACGATGCGTTACCTTTGGAGTCATGTATTGTGTATGAGGATCTCAAGGAGGCTGTCCTGAGGGCTTACGAACTGCAACCAGAAACGTACCGTTTGAAGTTCCGGGGTGTAACCAAGGGAAGAGATAGCACCTTCTTGGAACACGCCCGGGACTTGTCCGATGCTATGGGGAACTGGCTCCGATCTGAGAAGGTAACAACATTTGATGGAATTAAGCAGTTAATGATGTTGGAGCAGTTCTTTAAGAGCACGGGCGGTGATCTAACTTTGAACTTAAAGGAAAAAACCCCAAGAACTCTAGTCGAAGCAGCAGAAATGGCTGATCGACGGCTGTCGTTGATTCGGGGTTGCGGGTCCTCACAGAAGTACGATGCAAGTGCTAGGGACCGTTATCCTCCCCCTCCCCGTAGCAACGACATTTAAACAAAAGAGCAATGAAACTAAAACTGAATCCAAACCTGACACCGTGCCGTATAAGAAAAGTCAGGGGCTTTTTACATCACAGTATAAGCCGAAACCGAAATTTATGTGTTTTAAGTGCCACCAGGAGGGTCATAAGGCAAATGAGTGCCCTAGTCGACCTCCTCCGGCAGCCGTGTCTTTTGCTCACGGCATTGGAGTGTTCAAGAGGACATCGGAGTTTGTTAGAGGCAATTCTTCCGAGGTAAATACACTGCCAGTGCAGAAGGATCCGGAAGGCTTATTCCTTGTCCGTGATGCCTTTAGTGACCACAGGGGACTCGGTTGTGTGGAGTGGGGGGGTAGAAGACATGAGGTGAGAATTTTGCGTGACACTGGGGCATCGCAAACATTGTTGAGAAATTTCACTGGTAAACCTGTAAATACGGCGCGGGTGGTTGTGGTTCAGGGAGTTAATGCAACTAGGTCATACCTGCTTGCAAGAATGAAGATGGAAGTTGATGGTGTGACTCGTGACCTGGATGTAGGAATTGTGGAGAAGTTGCCTGTTGGGGGCGTCGACCTCCTTCTCGGCAACGACTTTGCGGGGCCTACTTCTGAGGCTCCAACCTTGGTCGTTGCCGAGAAGCCGGCCGACGTGAGTAGGGAGGAGCAGGAGTGGGTTGAGAAGTGTCAGGTGCAACCTATGGCGTGTGTTGTCACTAGATCTCTTGCATCCAGGGAGTCACATTCTGGTCAACAGTCTTTAGACAAGCGGAGGAAAGGTACCGAGAAGGGGTTGAAAGTTTAGTATCAACGGACATTCTCGGGGACTCATTATTAGGACCAATTTTCGAGTCTGGAGAAGACCCATTAACTGTTACTAAGAAGGCAGAGGATGGGCTTAAAAGGACGAAGAGAGAGCAACGGGAAGCTAAATTCAATGTAGGAGGGGGGCATGAGTTGTTTCGCAAACACTTAGATAGGCTTGCTCCTTCGGACATTTGTAAATTGCAATTAGAAGACCTGGAGGTTCTTGAATGTGGTACCGGTGCTGTCGAGTTGGAGGAGGATCGTGATGCACAGTCGGGAGATGTAGCGACAAGGTACATGTACCCTGACACGTACCTTATGAGAAATGGGTCAGCGAAGACGGTGGTCCGAAACTTGCTCGAGTATTTTTCCCGGTATGGTTACCCGCAGGGGATTCAGTCAGACCAAGGATCCAACTTCACTTCTAGCCTCTTTGTTCGAGCAATGCCGCAGCATGGGATTGTTACGGTTGTGTCATCTGCGTATCATCCGGAGAGCCAGGGTGTGTTAGAGCGATGGCACTCAGCCTTGAAATCTATGCTTCGTTGTTGTTGCTTTGAGGATGGGAAGGGTTGGGATCTTGGCCTGCCATATGTTTCATTTGCTGCACGGGAGGTACCTGGGGAAAGTTTGGGATTCAGCCGTAATGAGCTCATCTTTGGACACCGTGTCAGAGGGCCTCTCCATATGGTTGAAGAAATAGGGGAGGGCGCAGAAAAACCTTGTTCTATGCTCAAGTATGGCCTCGACAGTCGAGAACGGATGTTGCGCAGTCTGGAGTTGGCTGGCCGTAATTTGACTAGGTCTCAGGCCCTCATGAAGGACAGGTACGACCTCAAGGTTAAACTCAGGGAGTTTCACGTGGGTCAGGAGGTGTTGATTCTACCGCCCCTTGTAGGTCATCCCTTATCCGCGAAGTACACTGGTCCTTATAGGGTGGTGGAGAAGCTATCGGACCTGGATTGCTTGGTGGCCGCTCCAAACAGACGTAAGCGCAATCAGTTATGTCACGTTAATCTCATGAAGGAGTATGTGAGGCACCCCCCTGAGCCTCTCACTGTGCCTGTGATGACGTTTAGCAGTCAAGGTGGAGAAGGAGAACGGGACAGTCAAGTTCAGGTGGAGGATAACTGGAAGGATAAGAAAGTCAAATGGGCGCCTGAGTGTGAGAAGGCGTTTAGAGTAGTAAAACACCTGTTTTGCACTCACCCGATCCTCAGGGCCCCTGACTTTAGCCTACCTTTCCAACTAGCAACGGATGCTAGTGGTGTGGGGGCTGGTGCCGTCCTTATGAAAATGGACGATGATGGGCTGGAACATCCTGTTAGTTTCTGCTCGGAGAAGTTCAATTCAGCCCAGGGAAGCTGCTCTGTTGTCGAGAGGGAGCTGCTGGCAGTTGTGCTTGCACTGAGGCATTTCGAGGTCTATGTTCCAGCCTATGGTCCAGTCGTTGTAATTTACACAGATCATCACCCTCTCAAGTTTTTGAACCAGTTTCACAATCGGAATATGAGGCTAGTAGTAGGAAAACGTGCCAGAACAGCAGATGCCAGAACAGCAGATGCCAAAACAGCCGATGCCAGAACAGCAGATGCCAGAACAGCAGATGCCAGAACAGCAGATGCCAAAACAGCCGATGCCAAAACAGCAGATGCCAGAACAGCAGATGCCAAAACAGCAGATGCCAAAACAGCCGATGCCAAAACGGCCGATGCCAAAACAGCCGATGCCAAAACAGCCGATGCCAAAACAGCCAATGCCAAAACAGCCAATGCCAAAACGACCAATGTCAAAACAGCCGATGCCAAAACGACCAATGCCAAAACGACCAATGCCAAAACGAAAAACCGAAACTGCCAAAACCGAAACGGTCAAACCCAAAACGGTCAAAACCAAAACGGGCAAACCCAAAACGGCCAAACCCAAAACGGCCAAAACCAAAACGGCCAAACCCAAAACGGCCAAAACCAAAACTGCCAAAAGCTGGAAATGTCAATGACCCCGTCCTTACCTAACATGACGCAACCTAATTAAGTCTACGCGCTTTAACCTGCCCAACCTAACTGAACGGCCAAACCCAAAACGGCCAAAACCAAAACTGCCAAAAGCCTGAAATGTCAATGACCCCGTCCTTACCTAACATGACGCAACCTAATTAAGTCTACGCGCTTTAACCTGCCCAACCTAACTGAACGGCCAAACCCAAAACGGCCAAACCCAAAACGGCCAAACCCAAAACGGCCAAAACCAAAACTGCCAAAAGCCTGAAATGTCAATGACCCCGTCCTTACCTAACATGACGCAACCTAATTAAGTCTACGCGCTTTAACCTGCCCAACCTAACTTAGAACTTCCACTGTAATTAGGCTTTCTCTCTTTCTCTCCCTCATCTCCCTCTCAGTACTAACCCATTTGTCCCCTATTCCTGCCAAGGAAATTAGTCCCAGGGCAGTAGTTCCCTTTCCAATGTTCCCTTGCCCACTCTAAACCACTGTTTGGACACTTGATCCTCAGTATTTTGGAGGGCAAGCCTAGAAGGGTCACTAGACCTGTTGTTGCTTGATTTCCTTTGTACTCCTTTTGTTGCTTGATTTCCTTTGTACTCCCTTGCCTTATAAAAACACGCCTTACCCCCATAAGTTGTCTGATGATATCGGAGTAGCCTAGCTGGGTACAGGACTCTCTCTCTCTCTCTCTTACTCCATAAAAACACGCCATACCCTATAAAAACAAGTCTACCCGGGTGCAGGACTCTCTCTCTCTCTCTCCCTCCCTCCCTTGTCTCATAAAAACACGCCTTATCCACATAAGTTGTCTGTGGTGATATCGGAGTAGCCTAGTGGGGTGTGGGGCTCTCTCTCTTACCCCATAAAAACACTCGATGCACTGGATGCTCACACGGAGGGGGAGGGGGAGGAGGAGGAGGAGGAGGAGGAGGTGGAGGGGGATGTTGTAAGCCAGGCGGAAACATTGAATGCCCTCATCGATCTGGCTCGCATGAACGCCCTCGACGATGATGATGATGATGATGATGATAATGATGAATGAATGAAGCGGAAACATTGAATGCCCTCATCGATCTGGCTCGCATGAACGCCCTCGACGATGATGAATTTCCAAACATGATTACCCGTAAACCATAAATGATGTATTTTCAATAAAGCGGATGCAAGGTAAATTTCCAAACATGATGACTCGTAAACCATAAATGATGAATTGTCAATAAAGCTGATTAACTGTAAAATTATGAATTTTAAATTTCACCTCTCCCATAAATGCTGATGATGAATTGTTAATTTTCCCGCATGATGACCTCTATTCTCTAGTTATTAAGCGGTAAGATACGTTGAGGGATAATAAAAGCTTAGTCTGTCCATTTTTTTTTTTTTTTTCTTTTTATTGGGTCAAGAGCACAATTGGCGTAACTATTCTCTAAGCGCCGATACTCCCGCAGCGGGTGGCGTGGCGGGGCGGGGCGCGGCGGGCGGGCGCGGCGGCGACGACGACGGCGGGAGACAGCTCACAATCTAGAGAAAAACGGGGTTAGAGACGGCGAGGATGACTAAGGGTAGGTTAACATCTCAATTCATATACCGTATGAGAGAGAGAGAGAGAGAGAGACTAGAGTCTTCTACGTACTTACGGGCACACGTTGAAGGTCCGTTGACAGGCGGGCATGCTAAACTTGTTATACGCGAAACGTAAGATATGTTCATCATTCCCGGGGTAGTCAGTCCGGGAGAACTCGTTACGTATCTTCCCTAGCGTTTCTCCGGCCCCCGTGTGAGTGATGAGGTGAGTAAAATACATGGCATAGGCCCCGCACACGTCGCTACGGGTTCCTTGGAGTCTAAACGCATTTTTTAAATATGGGGAGCCCGGGTCTCTCGAGTCCTTTAAAATAGTCGGAATAGACTCGAGGGTCTAGGCCGTAGCTATCCAGACCTACTATTCTACGAGCATCGCAGTAGATACAGAGCCAATGCCCCATATTTTTTTTAGACCAACTCGGTAGAGTGTTGATTATACACACGGCTGGTTTCCCCGCGTGTCCTCGGAGTAATGTCTCGACCTCATCCGCTAATAGCACCCCCCCAGAAACACCGCCTCCTTTCCCAGAGCCCCCCGTACCCCTCCGGAGGGCGAGGGGGACTCACGATGGTTCAATAGGGGACCCAGCCGCGGGTTGCCAACGCGGGTGTTTTAGACGGGAGTAGACAAATTATACCAGCACCATATTGCTTTTTGACTTGCGTGTTGACAATATGAGAGGGATGAAGACCCATGGTCCTAATAATTAGATCCACGTCATCACGTTGGGCTTTGGACAGCGTACCCCCTTTACCCGCGAGTAACCCCACGATGTCTAGAATATTGTTGTTGCTAGGCGAGTCCAGTAGCCATCCATCCTTGTCCCATCTAATTAAGGGGTTGTTTTTAACTCGCTCCAGAAGCCCTAAAGCATACGGTATTTCGGTATATTTTACGTGGGCAGGTAGTAGATGATCTAGACTGGGATTTTTGGAAGCATTCGTCATTACTGAAGTGGCTTTCATTAGTACGGACGGTGGGAGTTTGGTTTTGTGCATAGCCCTCGCCGATTTCTCGTTATGACGCGAATGAGGTGTTGATTTCTTTCTCTTTTTGCTCGATGGGGTCTTAGGAGCGAGTTGCGGGGGGAGGCGGGAGGCTGAGCTTGCCGGAACATGTTGGGGGGCCGAGCTTGCCGGGACGTGTCGAGGAGGCGAATTTGTTGGAACGTGTTGCCCGTAGGGGGGGACCCTCGATGCTTGTTAAAACACGTTTGGCTGTGGATTCGGGGAGGAGATAATAGCTACGCATTATGCGAATAGTTTTGAAAGTAGACCGGCAACTACGGGGAGAAGAGCGGCTAATATACTACCCCCCGCCTTACTACCTAGAATTAATCTCTTTTTGGTTAAAGATGTTTTCTTCCGGGCGACGGCTCGTATATCCTCGCGATGGTGTTGTAGCTTTCTTATAATTCTACTATTCAGGGTGAGATGTTTCTTTAAAAAGTTTGAGAATATCTCAGAAATACAGTTTAAATGCTCGCATCCTAGTTGTTTAATGAGGTTCTTCCTTTCCTTGGGGTTAAGTTTTTTAAGTAGCAGTAAAAACTTTTTATGTACAGCGAGTAGGGGAGGCTTACTGCTCATCTTGGCATGAGGTCGGAGGCCTTAATCCAGCTGTCAAAGGAGGTAGGATATCCGACCCAATGTACGAAATATTGTGTTCCTCCTTTGCTTTTGCGGGTTCTCAGGATATTAATATCGAATGACTCGGGTAGGGAACTGGCCACCAGTTCTGATCTGTAGAAGATGCCCTCTACAGGCTTGTCGGCTAGGTCTTCCAGGAGATAGGTTTTGGGTTGATGCTGGTGTTTTATTTTTCGAATTCGGAATAGCTCAGGGGTGTTCTGCTGAGTGTATCCCTTATGGAAAACGGATGAACGAGTGCTACCCACAAGACGCACAATCTCTCCAACGGCTAGCTCAGGACTAATGGGTCTGAAGGGTTTCTGGGTTTTTTATACATTAGATGGAATTGACGTACAATGTCGGATGGTTGAGTTAATTTATGCACGAGGATGGGGGTTTGTCCATTTTTAAATCCAGAGTGAGGGGAATTATTGTAGGCCTCGACCATGTCCTGGAGATGGTTAATATATCGAGGGGAATTCCGCTGTGTAATAAAGCGATATAGACGGGATTTCAATGTGCGAATGGCTCGTTCGGCGATGGAAGCTTTAATCTCGCTAGAGTGAACGCTATATAACTTAATCTTGCGAGATGTTAGATATTCCTTAACTTTTTTATTATAAAACTCGGTGCCTAGATCGGTGTTCAATCTTCTCACACCCCTGGATTCATCGTTTTCCATAATCCTCTTAACAGCCGTTAGCATGGAAGTCGCATCTTTCCGGAGGCAAGGCACGACCTGCATAAAACGAGAAAAGACGTCCACGCAGACTAGCAGGTATGATATATTGTCGTTGTCTTTCTTTAAATGACGCATATCGGCTAAGTCGGCAGCCATGATGATCTTGGGCTTGGGGGAGAGAACTTTATGCCGGGGGAATTTCTTCGGCTGTAGCTTATGTAGCGTGTAGGTTTTGCTGGTCCTGAGAAATCCCGCCACGTCTCGCAGGGTTATGGAAGGATCAATGCCTCGAGCCTTATCCCATAGTTTCTTTTGAGAAGACAGCCCGTACGGCTGATCGTGACGGCTGTAGAGAACATGTAATAGCTCTCGATGCTTAGAGCTCACCATTGGAAAACACGTTCGCAGGGTGGTTCACCCACTATATTTGTACGGAATTGCAGGGCTTCGAGAATATTTATACCCAAGTCGACTAGGAGATAGCCAAAGGGCTGAGAGAAAACGGCGGATTTGTATATTTCAACAAAATCACTGGCTCGGTCTTTGCCAAATATTTGCCTTCCGAGTAGCTGTATTTGCGATAAGTCACGTTGTCTCAGTAAAAGGAAGTGCGAACAGTTGAGACTAATATTCCTCGCATGTTTACCACCCATGTATAGGTTTTGGGTTATGAAGATACATGAAATGTTATTATGTCGCCCGTGGGTAAAAGCGTCAACGACAAATTTATTTTTTACAGCCTCCATAAATAGATCGTCAAGGACAAATAAGGTTCCTCTTTGATCGTAAGTATCCTCATCGCTTATAGGATTCACTATTTCTGGATGCACGGTTACCTTAGATCCTATTTCTTTATCATGCTGTAGAGGATGCATGGCAAGGCCGCATATAACAATCTTTTAAAATTGATCATGGTACTTGGTTATAAGTTTATTGACCAGTTCAGATTTGCCCGAATTGCTGTACCCCGCTACTATTACGCGAGCGGGGTGTTTGAATGTGTCGAGAGCATCGGAGGTGAATGCTTCCATCATCTTGGCTTCTATTTAACTAAGACCTTTACAAGGTTTGAGCACATATATAACTAAGTTAGGGAAGAAATACTTCCATCCAACGCGGTAGCTTCCTAGACGGGACAATCAACATCTCGAGGAATGGACATAGTGGACACCTCAGCACGTGGGGGGGAGGGCGGTATTGGGGGAGCAACGTTACTCGTGTATTATTCCCCCCATCCTTCTTGTAGGTAGCTATAAATATAAGAAACGAGCCAACTTCACGATAGTCTCTCTCAGTTCCAAGATGGAGTCACATCATGTCTACGTTACCAGTGCCGCTGACAGCGACATATACCCCAATAATACCGGTAGTTTTACCAACAACTTACAAACCTTAATGCTGAACAAGGACATGGAATACGAAGTTGGCCTGTTAAATGTGTTACTCCCTCAGCGTTACTATACCGTTAACCTAACAAGTGCGCATGGGGGTAATTGAAAACGTCCCCCTGTGCTGACGTATTTGAGGTGTTTCCGTCACTAAAATATTCATTGTACCATTAATAGCATTAATAATTATCCATATGCGCCTATTATGGGTTGATTATAAAGGTATTAACCTGAAACAACAATAAAACGAGTGAAAACAGCGTTTGGATGGTCAAAATCGGAGATATAGCCCGCGAGTTGTATAATGTATGGGTGAGGCAAACTGCTTTCCCGCCAATTTCCCCCAAGGCCACTGAGACACAGTCGATCGATACTCTCTCTCTCTCTCTTGCACTCGCTTGCCATCAGTGATGACAACACCCTGCTTGCAACTCGCTAATGTTAGCACGAAAATATACCTCAGAATAAGGGAATAATAGGGAAAATAGGTGATAACTGAAGGAGAGGAGGAAAGTGGGGAAGGAGGGGAGGTAGAGGACTGAGATTTTGCATGGCCCAGGGGCCAAACAAAAATAAAAAAATAAAAAAATAAAAATAATTTTTTTTTTTTTTTCGATGTCAAAAGTTGATTTTTTATTTTACTTACTCTCAAGAGTCTTCCCGCAGTCCGCCGGGGGAACTCTTAAGAGTCTCCCCGCAGCTCCCAGGTTAAGAGGCACGAAGCGGGGTGCGACGTGCATATAGAGTACGCGCAGCTTAGTTCCGAAGGGGCTATTGAAAAGCGTAAGATGGTTACGACTAATTTGGGAAATATCTTGAGTCAGGACACTGAATACCTTATCGATCGGGTTAATACTGAATTAGGGTCAATATTAAGGGGTCTCCTTACCCGCGACCGAGCCTATGATACAAACACCTTTGACTGTCTGGTCCGCCCATATCCGATACTCTCCCTCGGTCAAATGAGTCTGGACCATCATCTTACGGTGCGCGGCTATCGCGATTCCCATCCGAGCATCTCATCCGTGAAGATACGGTTCGAAGAGCGAGTAGCCCGACTTCTCGACTTAAGTCCCTTAGAATCCTACGACGTGTTTACCTCCGCCGTAGACGTTCTCACCGAAGGGGGTAACGCGTTTCTATATCATACTAGCCCATTTCCCGCCTTAACGAACGGTGATGCTTAGTGCGTGCTCATATACAGTGACCTGGTCAACCCTTCGAGATTCGCCGGGGTCAATGTAAATATTCTCGATGCCTTTTCCCTCTCCGACGGGCTATCGAAAGGCGTGCATCCTATCATCTATAAACCAGTCAAGCCTAAAATTATAGATAGCATTTCCATTAAAATCACAGACCAGAAAGGCCGTCCCATGTATTTCGAGGAGGGTCAATACGTAACGTGCTTACTTCACATTCGCCCTGTCAGGCTATATTAATAGCTCGTCGAGCCAAGCGTCGGCAGTCTTTTCCCTAACAGCATGCGAGTTACATTCATCCCTCCTTCCGCGGGGGAGTATCGCTCTCTTTTCGCACCCGGCGGGCGGAGAGTATCTCACGGGGGCGGTGTCAACGATATTGCCACCCTCGTCTACGAGCCCAGCTACCGTCGGGGTGGGGGTCTGTTCTCTACCTTAGCGGGTCTCGCTAAAAGAGCCTTCCCGTTTCTATTATGAAATGTCATAGCTCCTTCCGCGCGTGAGTTTGGAAGCAATGTCATGGAGGATATCTCTCAGGGTAATAACCTAAGGGGGTCCCTAAAAAGACACGGGTTGAACGCTCTGAAGAACGCGGCCGTAAAGATGACGAGGGGGGATGGTAGAAATAGGGTAACGGTTAAAAGGAAAATTAAAAGAAGACGATGGGGAGGCGCTATAAGAAGGATGTATTTTCCTCGCTGTAAATCAGTATCGTATTAGCGTCGAGATGGCGAACATGGCAACTGCGGAGGGGGCTGTGGGTCAGCAGACCCCCGTGGGTCAATACGCCGCCGGTGTCAGTGAATTATTCCCCCGTCCCAACAAGACCCGTCTCTTGGAAGCTACCATAGCCTCCCGGCAAGGTGCCGACGTGTTGCCTAGCAATCTAGGTTTCAACATGAAGTCAACCGACCGATACGTTGATTTCCTCATTCCCGGGACTCCGGGGAGCTTTATTGACTTGAGTCAATTGGTCATACACACCGCTCTACGGCTAACCCAAGAGGATAATGCAACTGCCCTCGGGGATGCCTCGAACATTGAGTTCTCGAATAACACAGCCCACAGTCTTTTCAAATCCGTGCAGTGTTTTCTTGGTGATGTACCCGTTGAAACTAATGTTCTCTACAGTTACAGTTCCTACGTTAAAGCCCTCACCACCTTGACCCCGGGCAAAATGAACACGGTGGGATCCTTGGCTAATTTCTCATGCCCACCCGAGGGTTTCACCCTGAAGATAGAGGACAGTTACTTTACTCCCGCTCGAAAGGATCTCTCTAAGCAGTTCAAGACCCACGGTCTGGAGCTATGCGCTCCTTTATTCCTCGACATTAGTACGCTAGACAGTTATCTACCCGACGGTATTCCCGTGTGACTCCGTCTCGAACTGGCGAGTAACGCTTGGCTAATGAACGTACCCATCGAGGGAGATAAGACGCGCCTCCATGTCGATTCCATCAAATTGCTTTATACCCGGTTATTCCCCTACCCCGACGCTTTACATGTTCTAAACTCCTCGTTAAGCGGCGGATCCGTTATAAAATCCACATTCGCCAAAACTCTCTTTAAAACATACGTGCTGGCTCAAGGCCAGACCTCCGCCACTTACGACCAACCGTGGGGCAGCGTCATCCCCGAAAAGCTAACGATGGTCATGATGAGTATGACCGCCCAAGCGGGTGATTATACGCTTAACCCTCTGTATCTGACACACGGGAACTTAAGTAGAGTGAACGTGACGGCTAACGGTCGCATCGTCTATAATGTGTCCTGCGGTTTCCCCCACGCCTGTTCCGAACTGTATAACCGCACGTTGGATGCTCTGGGTCTCCATCGAGAGCATTCAATTACTAAAGAGGCTTTCGCCAATGGAGCCACGATTTGCTGCTTTGATTTGAGGGCTGAAAACCTGAATGATAATATGCCCGTGGAAATAAATGGAGGGCTGCGGGTCAACCTAAATATGACCGGAGGCTCGGAGGGTAATACCCTAGTTTTATTATTCGGTGAGACGGTCGGTATATTAACTATAAACGGTGACCGACGACTACAGTGCGACGTGCGAGCCTGAGGAGGATAGGGATGAACAATTTGGAAATTGAAAGAGGGGTACGGGGGGCTCTGGGAAAGGAGGCGGTGTTTCTGGGGGGGTGCTATTAGCGGATGAGGTCGAGACATTACTCCGGGGACACGCGGGGAAACCCGCCGTGTGTATAATCAACACTCTACCGAGTTGGTCTAAAAAAAACATGGGGCATTGGCTCTGTATCTACCGCGATGCTCGTAGAATAGTAGGTCTGGATAGCTACGGCCTAGACCCTCGAGTCTATTCCGACTATTTTAAAGGACTCGAGAGACCCGGGCTCCCCATATTTAAAAATGCGTTTAGACTCCAAGGAACCCGTAGCGACGTGTGCGGGGCCTATGCCATGTATTTTACTCACCTCATCACTCACACGGGGGCCGGAGAAACGCTAGGGAAGATACGTAACGAGTTCTCCCGGACTGACTACCCCGGGAATGATGAACGTGTCTTACGTTTCGCGTATAACAAGTTTAGCATGCCCGCCTGTCAACGGACCTTCAACGTGTGCCCGTAAGTACGGAGAAGACTCTAGTCTCTCTCTCTCTCTCTCATACAGTATATGAATTGAGATGTTAACCTACCCTTAGTCATCCTCGCCGTCTTTAACCCCCGCCGTCGTCGTCGCCGCCGCGCCCGCCCACCGCGCCACGCCCGCCCGCCGCGCCCCGCCCGCCCACCACGCCACCCGCTGTGGGAGTATCGGCGCTTAGAGAATAGTTACGCCGATTGCGCTCTTGACCCAATAAAAAAAAAAAAAAAAAAAAAATGGACAGACTAAGCTTTTATTATCCCTCAACGTATCTTACCGCTTAATAACTAGAGAATAGAGGTCATCATGCGGGAAAATTAACAATTCATCATCAGCATTTATGGGAGAGGAGAAATTTAAAATTCATAATTTTACAGTTAATCAGCTTTATTGACAATTCATCATTTATGATTTACGAGTCATCATGTTTGGAAATTTACCTTGCATCCGCTTTATTGAAAATACATCATTTATGGTTTACTGGTAATCATGTTTCCGCTTCATTCATTCGTCATCATCATCATCATCATCGTCGAGGGCGTTCATGCGAACCAGATCGATGAGTTAAAATTAATAATTTTACAGTTAATCAGCTTTATTGACAATTCATCATTTATGGTTTACGAGTCATCATGTTTGGAAATTTACCTTGCATCCGCTTTATTGAAAATACATCATTTATGGTTTACAGGTAATCATGTTTGGAAATTCATTATCGTCGAGGGCGTTCATGCGAGCCATATCGATGAGGGCATTCAATGTTTCCGCTTCATTCATTCATCATTATCATCATCATCATCATCATCGTCGAGGGCGTTCATGCGAGCCAGATCGATGAGGGCATTCAATGTTTCCGCCTGGCTTACAACATCCCCCTCCACCACCTCCTCCTCCTCCTCCCCCTCCCCCTCCGTGTGATCATCCAGCGCATCAAGTGTTTTTATGGGGTAAGAGAGAGAGCCCCACACCCCACTAGGCTACTCCGATATCACCACAGACAACTTATGTGGGTAAGGCGTGTTTTTATAAGACAAGGGAGAGAGAGAGAGAGAGAGAGAGAGAGAGAGAGAGAGAGAGAGAGAGAGAGAGAGAGAGAGAGAGAGAGAGAGTCCTGCACCCGGGTAGACTTGTTTTTATAGGGTATGGCGTGTGTTTATGGAGTAAGAGAGAGAGAGAGTCCTGTACCCAGCTAGGCTACTCCGATATCATCAGACAACTTATGGGGGTAAGGCGTGTTTTTATAAGGCAAGGGAGTACAAAGGAAATCAAGCAACAAAAGGAGTACAAAGGAAATCAAGCAACAACAGGTCTAGTGACCCTTCTAGGCTTGCCCTCCAAAACACTGAGGATCAAGTGTCCAAACAGTGGTTTAGAGTGGGCAAGGGAACATTGGAAAGGGAACTACTGCCCTGGGACTAATGTCCTTGGCAGGAATAGGGGCCAAATGGGTTAGTACTGAGAGGGAGATGATAAACCGGGAGATGAGGGAGAGAAAGAGAGAAAGCCTAATTACAGTGGAAGTTCTAAGTTAGGTTGGGCAGGTTAAAGCGCGTAGACTTAATTAGGTTGCGTCATGTTAGGTAAGGACGGGGTCATTGACATTTCAGGCTTTTGGCAGTTTTGGTTTTGGCCGTTTTGGGTTTGGCCGTTTTGGTTTTGGCCGTTTTGGGTTTGGCCGTTCAGTTAGGTTGGGCAGGTTAAAGCGCGTAGACTTAATTAGGTTGCGTCATGTTAGGTAAGGACGGGGTCATTGACATTTCAGGCTTTTGGCAGTTTTGGTTTTGGCCATTTTGGGTTTGGCCGTTTTGGTTTTGGCCGTTTTTGGTTTGGCCGTTTTGGGTTTGCCCGTTTTGGTTTTGACCGTTTTGGGTTTGACCGTTTCGGTTTTGGCAGTTTCGGTTTTTCGTTTTGGCATTGGTCGTTTTGGCATTGGTCGTTTTGGCATTGGTCGTTTTGGCATCGGCTGTTTTGACATTGGTCGTTTTGGCATTGGCTGTTTTGGCATTGGCTGTTTTGGCATCGGCTGTTTTGGCATCGGCTGTTTTGACATCGGCCGTTTTGGCATCGGCTGTTTTGGCATCTGCTTTTTTGTCATCTGCTGTTCTGGCATCTGCTGTTTTGGCATCTGCTGTTTTGGCATCTGCTGTTCTGGCATCTGCTGTTCTGGCATCTGCTGTTTTGGCATCTGCTGTTCTGGCATCTGCTGTTCTGGCACGTTTTCCTACTACTGAGGCTGACCAGGTGGTCGCTAATGTTACAGGAATATAACCTAGACATACGCCATATTGCCGGTTGTGACAACGTGATTGCAGATTGTCTTTCGAGGGTAGATGATCCTGGGTAGATTGACACACGGGTAGCCTCCTGCTTTAGTTTGAATAGTATTTTGCGCTTGGTGCTTGTTGGCTCGCGGTTGTAGCCCAGCGTATTGGGTCGTAAAGCAGGAGTTGAGCGTTTGGTATAGAAGAAAAAACTAGGCTTGCCCCTATAGTGCAGCCGAAATAAACAAATTAAACACATACAAATCAAATAAAAACTCTTTCTTTGATAGTTGAATTTTTTCAGTATGTTATAGCAGTAATTCTGAGTTGCACTCCTCTCAGAATGCTGGGCTAGAGAAGCTCGCTCTTGAGGAGCATAACTACATATGATTTAACCTATTGTGTTGGGGAGGGTTATAATTTTGTAAAATGTTTTGTTGGGAACTGTGCCAGATATTTTACTGCCACTGGGTGATGGGAAGTAGAGATATAGCATGGGTTCTAACCATCAGATTTTTTTTGAGCTTTGAGCCTCTGAGAAAAATCTTGGGGGGGGTGTGACGTTAACCACTCCGTTAGAACCGCATGGCTTGTCCTACAGTGACTCGCTAGGATCGCCAGGGCAGTGGATGTGGCTACAGTTGATGTATTATTGTGTGCTTTATTTCATATGAAAGCTCGTGTCATGGGCAGTCCAGAAAGGCTCTTTGTTTTCGCCCATGTCAAGGCTTTATATATTTAATTGCAAAGTATATGTTTTATCATTAAGTAGTAATGATAGGAATTGAGAGAGAGAGAGAGAGAGTAGAACAGAGTGAGAGGAGGCGCGCAGTGTTTTTTGCCATGCTTGATGACGTCACGGCTGGCTGGCCTCGTGGGGATTCGTTGAAGGAGGTTTTTTACCATGCTTTGTGACGTCATGTTTGGCTAGCTTCTTTAGCATTGGCTGGAGGACTTGTTACCGCTTTTTTCCCACACGGCTCGAGCTAGTGCTAGTATATATACAGCTCCCTCGCCACTCTCTCCCTTAGATCTGGTTTCTAGAACGCATCCCTCTTATCCCTTTGATATCTGTCCCCCTCTCTGCACCTGAGAACCTTTTCCTCTGCCTATCTCTCATTTTCCATATCTTTCACCACCTTTTATTAATATTATACCCCCTCTGGTTAACTCTGCATAATCAGCTTCATGCTGGCCAGTTGTATTGTGCGTTAAGGTCTTATATAACCCATGTATGTTTAGTTGTTAAGATAAGTTGATCACGAAGCATTGGTTGGCATTCATATTGTTCAGTACCGCTTCCTATAATTATTAGTGTTCTGCTGGATTAGATAATGCTAGACTAGGAGTCTGATACTAGAAGGTATTGTTTCCGATGGGTGCTGGCTTTAGTTAAAAGCTGCACGACATACCTGAGAACTGGAGTTGATTGGGTAAATTCTAGTCTGTGTGCCATTGAGAGTAGAGCATGCACGAATGAGGGCTTTTGCCTATACCATTCTGCACTGTTCTAAGCTCGTTGTTTGTCTTTGAGGTACGCCAGGAGAACGCTTAATACTTCGGTATTAAGGTTTCTCAAGAGAGCTACCCTTCCCTATAACGTAATATTTGACGCACAGACTTGAGATTTGCACTAGGCTATGCGGCATGCCATGCGCACCAGTATCTCGTATCATTGACTCTAGCTAGACTTTATCAGTCATAGTAGACATTAAGTATATTAAACCAATTACTCTTTTTATGCATACCCGTTTATGATTACACAAGCATTTCGCAGCCTAGTTTGATGTATTGAGACACAAACGACTTAGGCTCTTTTTGTTGATAGGAATACTGCATTGTCGTGGCAATTATTATTATTGTTGTGGCGTTTAGGATATTCTTGGCTCCGACTGCATTATATCTCCTGCCTTTTTGTGTGCATAGCCTGCACGAGCATTGTTCCGCTGCCTGCCTTTTTGGGTTCCATTTCCGATTCGAGCATCTTGATAGCATCTAACATTTAAAGAAGATTCCTTGTTGGTGTTGAAGGACTTTAGTGCACTTTCTTTCATGCAGGAGTGCCTGACATTTATTGATTAAAGTAACGTAAGCTGTAACTTCTCTTACCACCTTACTTTGCATACCATAACCAAGCACCTTCGGTTATAGGTAGTAATAGGCTGTTTTCACATAACATTAAGCCTAGAGTAGACGCACATTTATTGAGAGTTTAATAACCTATTATTGCATATAGAACTCTGGAGAGTATTTGTGTTCTTTGTTCACTGGGAAGATACATCAGAGGTTGGATCTAGCGCTTTCCGTTGTAGCATTTATGCCATTACTAGTCCAATGAATAAGAACCCTGATATATTTAAACCTCAGTCGTAACACTAAGAACCCCAAATATACGTAGCGTTTGTTGACGTTCTTAAAACAAAACAAAAGAACAATAGCTTGCGTACGCTTATACGATATCGGGAAAGTAATCCTTCTTTATTAAACCCTCTAAGTAGCATATTATCATTTATTATGTAAATGTTTGTTAACCTAACAAGTGCGCATGGGGGTAATTGAAAACGTCCCCCTGTGCTGACGTATTTGAGGTGTTTCCGTCACTAAAATATTCATTGTACCATTAATAGCATTAATAATTATCCATATGCGCCTATTATGGGTTGATTATAAAGGTATTAACCTGAAACAACAATAAAACGAGTGAAAACAGCGTTTGGATGGTCAAAATCGGAGATATAGCCTGTGAGTTGTATAATGTATGGGCGAGGCAAACTGCTTTCCCGCCAATTTCCCCCAAGGCCACTGAGACACAGTCGATCGATACTCTCTCTCTCTCTCTTGCACTCGCTTGCCATCAGTGATGACAACACCCTGCTTGCAACTCGCTAATGTTAGCACGAAAATATACCTCAGAATAAGGGAATAATAGGGAAAATAGGTGATAACTGAAGGAAAGGAGGAAAGTGGGGAAGGAGGGGAGGTAGAGGACTGAGATTTTGCATGGCCCAGGGGCCAAAAAAATAAAAAAAAATAAAAAAAATAAAAATATATTTTTTTTTTTTTTCGATGTCAAAAGTTGATTTTTTATTTTACTTACTCTCAAGAGTCTTCCCGCAGTCCGCCGGGGGAACTCTTAAGAGTCTCCCCGCAGTTCCCTGGTTAAACTAATGGAACTGAAATTGTGTACTTCGACTTCCAAACCAATCTGATGATCTCTGAACTTTGAAATAATTGTAATAGTTTCGAAATCTGACCTTGTTCATTATAACGGAATGAAGGTTCTTGGTACGATGTTGCCAATGTAGCTGCTACCGCTAAATCCAGCGAATCACTTACATCACTTCCATCTAGTGACATCAAGATGTGATGAATTCTAGCGATATTCAAGTTAGTTTCCCTATTTTAAGGAATTGAAGAGATATTGCGATTGTTAAAGGTTATTATAGATACTTCAACATATGTTTTCTAGTGACATACAAGTTTTTAGTGTCTGGTGACTATCTAGCGATTTGTCAATGCTATTCTAGCATACATTTGTGATTTAGTTTATCTTGCATTTTTGTCTAAATTTGCCCTATTTCTCCAGAAGACTTCCTACATGGTATAGTGCAGGGGTCAGCAACCTTAGGCACGAGTGCCAGGCTTGGCACTAATGGTGCTTGTCTATGGCACGCCGAGACATTTGATGAGTCGGAGTTCTCAGTCAGATTTCAAGATTTCCGACACATTGTCCCAGTGTTTTCATTTTTGATCAGACCAGACAACTTTCAATACAGTGACTTGGACATGTCTCTCATCGAGTGGATGGAAACTTAGGAGTTGGAATTGCAGTTAATCAACTTTCAGGCCTCCTCACTATGGTCCTCAAAATTCAAGGATCTTCGAGAAACACTGGAAACTACTGTGAATGATCATGGATCCTCCATTCTCAGCTGTTGGATAGCACTGCCTGATAAATTCAACTGCATGAAAAACGTAGCTTTTGCATTGCTATCAGCCTTTGGATCTACATATCAGTGTGAACAGATATTTTCCCACATGAAGCACATCCTTAACCCCCACCGCAGCAAGCTTACAACAGATCATTCTGAACATTGTGTGAAGCTCAAGGTATCCAAATATTCACCACAAATATCAACTCTCTCCAAAGGGAAGCAAGGGCAAGGATCACATTAATATGGTAAGTGTATACACATTTTAGTGTAGCCTGATTATTATTTTTACGGTTTTCTATATTATCATAACTATAAATTACTTGTTTATTACTACAATAATATGTGCATATTTACATTCTGTATGTGTAATGTATTTTACTTTAATTACAATGATGTGTATAGCCTACTACTGTAATTGGGATCGGTGTAGTGATTAATATTTCATATTGCAAAGTTTTAAAATTTCGAACCTGGCCCGCAGGGTAGTAAATAAATTGGCATTAATATAATATTGGCACATCATGGTCAAAAGGTTGCCGACCCCTGCTATAGTGTATTGTTCTAGTGATAATTAAATATTATATAGGGCTATTTTAAGTTGGCTGATGAATATGAAGCAGTAATATGCTGGACGATGAGAACACTGTATGTAAACATGTCTCGGATATCACTGATAATTTTTGGCATTTGCTGCCAAAAGCCCAATGGCTTATCAGTGGTGGTAACACAAAATGCACTATTAGAGTGTACTTATCTCCATAGGTCAAGGCCACGTCACACTGTAGCTCCATACATTATCAGGTGTTTCTCGTAAAGAAAGTGCAATTGGTGATTACCAAAGACAGAATAACCTACATAAACACTTAGTGAGTGCACACATACAAGAAACAAAGTCCGAAACAGAAGGATTGAAGTGAAAATAAGAGAAAAAAAAACAGTGACTACGAACATGACATCAACAATGGACGGGGATCAAAACAAATCCGACCCAGAGTGCCCCGACTGCGGAATCAAGTTCGCAGGTGAAAAAAATGCAATCCAATGCGACTACTGCCGGGAATGGCTGCACTATTTCTGCACAGAACTCCCTGCCTATCAAATTCTCAATTATGCAAAAATGCCAAGGAAATTCATGTGCAAAACATGCTGCCTAACAAAGTTTGACACTAAGTAATAATAATAATAATAATAATAATAATATTTATTCAGTCAGCAATTTACAGAGTTGGTACCACATAGTTTGTTACAAATATGACATGTACCAGCCTTGCATAATTCCAACTAAGGATAGCCCAATAAGGCCGTTAGGCGTATTTCCATTGGGGTCCTTGTGGGATTAGGTTAGCTGGGGAAAAGGGGAGGATAAAGAAATAGATACTTTAGAGAAAGTATTTCTAGGGGGTTATTTTAAGATACCTTACATCCTATAGTAAATATCAGTAATCCGTAATCAGTAATCATTTCAGTCTGGTTTGTCTATCTCTTATGTCGTATTTAGTAGTAGACATAAGCTTGGTGCTCCCTTCTCGCAGCTGTCCGGTTCAGGTGTTCCTTCAGGCTACGTCTGAAGGAATACAGTGTTCTCTTTTCACGGACTGACTGGGGTAGGTCGTTCCAGTCTTTGATGGCAGTGAAGAAGAATGTTTGCTTACCCTGTCCTTGGATTCTCGGGACCTTAAAATTAAACATCATGTTTCTTGTATTATGTCCACTCCTCTCATTTGCTTTACAAAATCATTCTGTAGATACTCTGGAGCTCTGTCATAGAAAATTTTGAAGGCATTAGTTAGCCTCATTTGTTTGGCCCTGTCAGAGACATTGAGCATACCTAGTGACTGAAGTTGTTCCTGGCCAACATGTTGATCTGGGTCCTAGTTTCAGCATGAACCTAACCATTTTATTTTGAGTGACCTGAAGTTTGTGCTGTGCTGATTTAGATGATGCAGAGTACCAGGATGACACAGAATAGTCAAAATGACATTGAACAAGCGCTTGGCAGAGGGTCTTTTTGGTCGCCCGCGGGCAAGCATCCCACCTGTCTATACAGGTATTTTATACGTGCTCTACACTTACTCAGGATAGATTCCCAAAATTGTTTCACCTGACAAACTCGCGTCCAGTTTCAGTCCGAGATATTTAACTTGTGACACTGTTGTTATAGAAAATCATTACAGTTGACCGAGAAGCCCACAATGTCTTTCAGTTTGCGTTTTGTTCCACATAAGATGGCTTCCCGTCTTGCCCAGGTGAAGAGATAGTCTATTGTCCACTAGCCATTCACTACATGATGCTAGTTCTTTGGAAAGTGAAGCGGCAATACTTATTGGGTCTTTTCCTGAAACCAGAAGCACGCTGTCGTCTGCAGTAATAATTTACATGAGACGCTCAGTTCCATGTCGTTCACATAACAGCGAAAGAGTAAGGGACCAAGGATGCTTCCCTGCGGGACCCCACAGTTAATTGGCATCGGATCAGATATATTATCATCAATTTTGACTCTTTGGGTTCTACCACTAAGATAAGATTTTAAACCAGTTCACAGACCCTATGCCCATAGCTTGTAGTTTATTACATAGGATATCATGGTCTACTGTGTCAAACGCTTTTTGTAGATCAAGAAGAACCATACCGGTGTAGTTACCTTTAGACATTTCTTTACGAATGTGATCCGTTAAGTGGATGAGACAGGAGTCTGTCGAGTACATGCATCTGAAACCTGATTGAAACTTATAGAATAGATCATTTTGTTTGAGGTAGTGTTCAATTTGGGTGTATACCGCTCTTTCAAGGATTTTAGATACAATACATAATATGCTAACTGGTCTGTAGTTGCCAACTTCTAGTTTATTTCCTTTCTTGAATAGAGGGGTTACAATAGCTTCCTTCAGTTCAGCAGGTACTGTGTTGGTGTTAATTGACAAGTTGATGATGTGGGTTAGGGGGCCTGCTATACCAATGGCTCCATCTCGTAGAAATTTGGCAGGAATTTTGTCTGGTCCTGTGCTCTTATGTACATTTAGGTTAGACAGCTCGTCAAAAGTGTATTTTGGTGTAACATTTTGCAATCTAAATGTGTTCGGGTGTATGTCTTTATCTCTGTAGAAATTACGAAAGGTGGCCGTTGTTGTCGTGTATTTATTGAGAGGTTGAGGTAGGTTCTGTGCAAGTGTGTTTGCTATGGAAGTGAAGAAGGAGTTGAAGTAGGTTGAAATTTGTCGTTTATCGTGGCAAACCTGATCATTAATGGTGAGAGCAATATTAGTGTTAGACGAATCCCTTGTCTTGTTGCTGTAGCCTGTTGTTTTTAGGTGCCTCCATAGTTTCTTTGGGTTATTCTGATATTCCTCTGCCTTATTGTGAAAATAATTATTTTTCGCTGATTCATTTTCCTACTTAGTTTATTCCTGGCCCTGTTGAACTCATGTTTCAGACCTTGTTTCCTGTCTATGTTTCGCTAGCCTTTTTAACAGATTGTCTCTGTGTTCCAGATGGTGTAGTATGTCATTGTTGATCCATGGGTCTGACCTTGCTTTAATTCGTATGTCTTTCAGAGGAGCTATTTCGTCTAGGATGTTTGTGATGATGGTTCTGAAGCCAACCCATGCGTCATTAACGTTTGTACTTCCAAACACTGGAGACCAGTCTGTATTCCATAAAATGTCCAGAAATGTTTCCTTATTGTAGTTTCTGAGTGACCTTGTTTTGATAATCTTGTGATTCTCTAGGGTAATTTTTGTGGTTTTCCGTGTGCAATATGTGACGAAGTGATCACTTATCCCAGTCTGTATAACCCCTGATTGGGATATTTTGTCCTCTCTGTTACAGTTTATGTGGTCTAATATTGTGGCAGTGTTCTCAGAGATACGTGTGGGGGTTGTGATGAGTTGTTTGTGATTGTGCATTGTCAGTATATGCCTATATTCTCGTACAAGCCTATCATTTCGTTGTTTGTAACACAGGTTAAAATCCCCTAGTATGATGGATTCATTCCGAGGGTCTAGCGATGACAAAGTTCGTTCAAATTTGGTCAAGAATTGTGTGTCGGCTGGTGGCCTATAGCATACCCCAATTGTGATGGGTCTTGTCCTCAGCAGGTGTAGGTCGATCCACAGAGCTTCGTGATTTTCTACATGGAGGTCGGTCCTAGTTGTGTGTGTGTGAGGTTGTTTTTTACATACAGACATACTCCTCCCCCATGCCTATTGCGATCATTCCTAACCATGTTGAAACCTTGAATGTTTATTTCACCATCGTTTATACTTGAATCCAGCCAGGTTTCTGTGATTGCAATTATTGAAGCTTTGGCCTTATTAGCTAACAAGTTTATTTCTGACAATTTATGGTACATTGATCTGGCGTTAATGTGGATAAGATAGAGCCCTTTGTTGGTGAACACTCTGTATTCATCTTTGATTTTGAATGTGTCCCTGGCTGGATTCTGAGTTGTTAATACTTGGATCATTTACATTAATATTCGGTAATGAATGCAAGGCACACTTATTGCAAAGGAATTCCCGTTCATCACTGTTGGTCTTCTTAGAGATGCACTTCATGTGAGCTACCTGTTTACACTTTACACAGTTTTGGATCTTCTGACGTCGTGTTATGAGTGATTCACAAATAAAACAAATGGTTTCGCGATGTTGTACAGCTGAGTTCCTACATTTAACACATTCAACTTTGTTTCTACTGTTAACGTAAGTACATCGGTTATGAACAATTTCATTACAACTGTTGCATTGTAAAAGTGAACACCTATTGTTGAAACCAATATTACAGACTATACATAGTTTTTCTTACTGTTTATCATACGTCTGGAGGTGTGGTTTGGTCCGCGTCGATCAGCTGTTTGTGCGGGAGAGGGTAGGGGATACTCGCGGTCCGGCTGTGGTTGTTGTTTTCAATTGTCCGTTGATGCTGCTTCCCTGTAGATGTATTTGCGAGTGCTACCTGTTTTTATTGTTGTTCTTGTTGCATGTTGTGCTACTTGGGTCGCCGATATCTGTGGTATTAATGGTAATGCTGTGGGTAATGTAGAGTTGGTGGAGTGGGTAATTGCTAGTTCCCTGCATTTATCGCATTCCATTTCTTTTCTGCTGTTAACATAAGAACATCGATCATGTGCTGTTTCATTACAAATACTACATTGTGATGTTGGACTCCTTTTGTTGAATCTAATATCGCACACTGTACATAGATTCTTTGTATTGTTCGTCGTACGTCTGGCAGTGTGATGATCAGCTGTGCTACTAGGGTGGGGACTGTCTGTGGCTGAGGGTGAGTGGGTGGCTCATGCAGAAGCAGCCGTTCTCCAACACAAGGAACGACTAACCAATTCTGGAGCGATAAGTAAGGTAAGAAAATTCCTGTTCAGCTCCAGAGCAACAAAGCTGTCACCAACACGCCAGCTGACAATACACCAACAACCAAGGAATTAACCTCTCCGCGGCGCACAGGGGGTTTTCTACAGGGTAACTGAACAATAATAAGGCATAGCCTACCTGTTGCCAAGTAGCGAAGAGTAATCATGAGTCGTTCTCCAGCACTCCCAGCTTTTCTCATATTTGTGTCCATTTTTTGGATGAATGGTGTGACAAGTCTTAACAAATACTGTATTCGTATTGTCTTCGGTCCAGTCGTATCCATTCATTCAAAGTTTGCGGATCTTCCAGGCTAAGCTCCCTCACCAAGCGATAATATACACTTTCCACTGGTCTCCTGGTGAGCCATTGGCGACTCCAGATGCGAGGCGGTTCAGCTCCGTCTCTTAATATAGTCAAAAACGCCGCAATCACACCAAACGCTCTCCTTTGTTCATCCTCCATATTTGTGCGTTGTGGTCCACGCGTTTTCTGCTTGGCAATTCTCCGTCCACAGTCCCTGCCTTTGGCTCGACTCTCTCGTGTGAACACTTTTTGAATTTCACAGGGAATTTGTACAGCAACTCTCCCGTCCTTGAAGGTCGGGGGAGAGAATTGGAAACAAAAAACTGTCCGTGTGAACCGACCTTAAGACTGTGCGCACGTATGATGATTTGGGGACCTATTGCAAATTTCGATAAAAAGTACATCATCGTGTAGGGAATGTTTGCGGGCATCGGCCCATATATATTTGACCCCCCAAAAAATGTCTGGGGGGGGTGGGGGAACGGTCCGTAGTTGAAAAATGTGGAGCGAATGGCACCGCGCGGCTAGATTGTCATTCGAGCGGCGAGATTTCCCTGCCGAATATTTACGCGCGCAGGGGATAGAAGGAGAGGGAGGAGGGGGTGGGTTACGGCGTATTATCACGTATATGTCCATTTTTGAGCCCTTTTAGGCTATGTAGAGTATGTATACGTGTGTAGGCCACCCATATAACAATGAATATGCCTCATAGTGACCAAAAATTGCAATATATAAGGGAATTATAAGATAATTTGTAGGCGGGAATGAAGATGTGTTGGAGGTTTGGCGGCAATTTATGAGCTGAGAGTGTGGTTTACGCCATACATATCACGTATATCTTGTACGTAGAGCACTGTCATGCTATAATACAGACTTGTACGTATGTATACGTGCCATATATCAAAATATATACCGCATATTGACCAATTCATGCGATATTTACGCACATTATCAAAGAGTTTCTATGCGTGAACCAAGGTGTGAGTGAGCTGTGCTGGGAATGAAAGGGGGAGAGGGTGTGTTACGCCTACATATCACGTAAATCTTGTATTTAGAGCACTGTCATGCTATAATAAAGACGTGTACGTATGTAGGCGTCCCATATAACAAGGAATATACCGCATATAGCCCAATTGATGCGATATTTACGCAAATTGTGAATGTGTTTCTAGCAGACGGAAGCCTGAAAGGGTGGGTTGGGGGTGGGTGGGAGGGAGGGAGGGAGGCAGGCATGCAGGGGTGCAGGGAGGGAGTGAGTGAGTCGTCAAGAGAAGGAAGGCAGATAGATAACCAGCTGTGTGACAATTGTGAAGGCGCCCGAGGCGTATGGATGCTTGGGATTTTGAACCTTGTCTTCCAGGTGTCTGGGGCGGTATTTATAAAGCACTTTTAGGCTTAAAAGTAGCTTTTAAAGATGGCGGCCACTTTTAAAATATAAAAGTTGGGTAAAAAAATTTTTAGCAGCTAAAAGTAGCTTTTAAACCCGGCGGAAAACTAAAAGCCCTCCTAGGGACTTTTAGCGCTTAAAAGTTACTTTTAGAGGACGATGAAGATGGTTGAATAACAAATCCGCCACCCCCTGCCAAGGAATTTTCATGTTAAAAAGACCAATTGGATTAATAGGCCTATAGCGACTCTGAGTTAATCAAAAGATACCATATAAACCACGAATGAAACTTAGAGGAACAAAGCTCCTAACCCCGAGATGAAAGTGTGTATTACCCTACATTATTTGGCAACGGTCAAAATGTAACTGTACTCATGATTGTAGGTTATCTATATTATCAGGGGAGTATGTTAGGTAACTCTTGATTCTATCCATATACCACCCCGCACATCATACTACTCAAAGGTGATCCACTGTGTGTTCTCCAACGAATAAGCTATATTAGAAAGTAACCTACCACCATATATATCAACCTACTTTAAACATTTTGATTCATACTGTATATAACATAATTATGTCCGACTACATTTTTTGCCGCGGTCGGTCTCTCTATTTTTAGATGGGTAAATCCAAGGTTAAGAGATACAAATCTCTTAACCTTGGGTAAATCCCCTCCTCCGCCCACAACCTCTACAGTTCCAGCGTCCTTGTTAACAAACGCCTATACTGTACTTGTTGGAAGAACACTAACAAATAGACCAAATTAAAGGAGTGTAGAAGGACTAACATATAATATTAGATTGTTGTTGTTGTTTTTGGCGCACTCTCCCATCCAGGAGTTCGTTCTATGAACGATGGCTGTTTCCTTATTGTTATTTGTATTTGTTAAACATTTTCATATTACTTATACATTTCTTTTCTCAAATTAACGATAGTCTCCCTCCTTTTTAGAACTGTTCTTATAATCTCTGCTACCCTTTTTAATTCATTTTGTTCAAATATTTCCATCAAGTTGTCCCTGCCTTTTGTATAGGTCTTCGTATGATTCACAGTTGAACAGGTGCATTTGATTTTCATTTTCATTTTGACAAATATCGCACAATAGGTTAGGTTCATATTTGTTTTTGAAGTTTTCTTTTATTTCTATCATTCTTGTCCTTGTCATAAAAAAAATTCTGGCATTTTCAAAGCTTAAGTCCTCAATATAATTAATATATTAGGCCTAATTAATATAATGTCTTGTTCAACAGCTTCTCTAGTTTTACTTTTACTTTCGATTGTCACAAGATTTCATAACATCCGAGAACAATTTAATTAGCCTATTTGCACCCTATTTCTTCGCAAATTACTGTAAACTGGGGTGATTTCGGACTGCGGTCATAACTTCGGACTTTGGCGATAATAAGTAATTAGCCATTGTCATTATACAATGGAAACGCTTTTACCACACTTTTCAAGAATACTTCGGACATCATATAGGAAAAGGATAACGATATTATGGGGGATAATTTTAGGCTTCCTGGATTACGGCGCACGGCGCATTATCACTACACATCACTTGACCTAGTTAAATCTCTACAATGTGTTTACAGTCAGGAGAAATTGTAAAAAACAAACTCGAAAAATTTCCGAAATTACCCCACTTTACGAATTGTGAAAACTCGCGAATTTGGCAACTATCTCAGATGCTGCCACACCGGAGTATGCAATTGTTTTGGTATGGTAAATATATTACCCTTTCAATTTAGCAATATATAATTGATTTCACAATAACAAAATATTGCATAATTACCCTAATGTCTTATAGTAATTCGTATATGCAATTAGAAGCCTATACTTACCTATTAAACGTTATTCATCAATTGTAATATTGTTAGATGTAGCGAAATAGCGGTTGTGGCAGCTTTCTTAACGCTTCCACTAAAAGCTGCTTTTAAATGTTTTATGAATAACTTTTAAGGATTTTCTTTTAGTTAAAATTACTTTTAGGGAAATTTTTAAATTCTTTTATAAATACCGGCCCTGGTGTTTGTTGCCACCAAGAGTTTTACAATAACATGAGTCAGGAATGGAGAGAGAGAGAGAGAGATAGATAGAAACTGAGACATGCGTATGTCGTACGTATAAATGGACTTCAGAATTGCATTTTTATGCAAGCAGACATTGCATTTTAGACACATGTGAAGTACCACAGAAACATGTAGGCCATTGACTGTCAATAAAGTACTATATTATAGACCACCAGCGACGGTGGTCAATAAACACGTGCAGATTGCCTTTTGCGATAAAGGGCTAAATATAGAATGGTGTCTCCTTACACTTGCGAAAGGGTAGATTGCCACCAGAGAAACGTTTACTTATTTATTTCAAAGTAATATGCAATCTAAATGTATATTCGAGACTTACTGCAATTATTTGTATGACAGTGATGACTATGTATAATCCAATATACGCGCGTAGGCGAGACATAAGAACATAAGAACATGGGAGTCTGCAGAAAGCCGATTGGCCTAAGCAAGGCAGATCCCTGTCCCACACAACCCCAATTCAATTACAAAGCCCAATTATAGGCTTCACACTCTAATACCCTGAGGATCATCTTACCAAAACGGTTAGAGATTAACGCAGGATTATGGGGGTCTGCAGAGCGCTGATTGGCCCAACCCGGCTGATCCCCCTTCACACCCAACCCTTCTCGTCCATATGCTTATCCAATTTTATCTTAAAGCTCCCTACAGTTTTAGATCCCACTATAGCACTTGGTAGTCCATTCCACCCATCTACAACTCTGTTACCAAACCAATACTTGCCTATATCTTTTCTGAAACGAAATTTATCTAATTTGAAACCATTGGTACGAGTTCTTTCGCTATCACTGAGCTTTAGTACATTTGTCAAGTCCCCTTTGTTAATCCCACTAACCCACTTGAACACCTCTATCATATCTCCTCTAACTCTGCGTCTCTCTAACGAATGTAAACCTAATTTCTTCAACCTTTCTTCATACGAAAGATTTCTAATATTATGGATCAGTTTTGTCATTCTACGCTGTACTCTCTCCAATGAATCTATGTCCATTCTGTAATAAGGACACCAAAATTGGACAGCATAATCCATATGGGGTCTCACTAATGACAAGTAAAGTTTTAAGATAACATCAGCAGTTCTGTTACTCACGCTCCTAGAGATGAACCCGAGAATCCTGTTTGCCTTATTACGAACGTTTATACACTGTTTTCTAGGCTTCAAATCATTGCTAACAAACACACCTAGATCTTTCTCGCAGTCTGAATTTTCTAATTCTAAATTAGCTAGTTTATATTTAACATTTGTTTGCATCTTCCCTATCTTTAATACCTTGCATTTGTCAATGTTAAACTTCATCTGCCAATTTACTGACCATTCATGTAAGGTATCTAGATCCCTTTGGAGGCACTCTATATCGCTATCTGAATCAATTGATCTCCCTATTTTAGTATCGTCTGCGAATTTACTTATCCTACTAGTTATACCTAAATCTAGGTCATTTATGTATATAAGAAACAACAGGGGACCTAATACCGATCCCTGGGGGACACCACTTTTGACTGCTCCCCATTCTGACTTGGTACCATTTATGCTGACTCTCTGCTTCCTACCAATTAGCCATGACCTAATCCATCCTAACAACGCCCCACCTATTCCATGTGCCTCAACCTTTCTCATCAACCTCTCATGAGGGACTCTGTCGAAAGCTTTACTGAAATCTAAATATATAATATCATATGACTTGTCATTATCTACTGCTTCATATACCTCTGAGAAAAAACTAAGCAAATTAGTAAGGCAAGACCGTCCCTGAGTGAATCCATGCTGAGAAGAATTGATTAAGTTAAATGTTTCTAAGTGGTTTCTCATTTTCCTAGCAATAATTGACTCTAGTAGCTTTCCTATGATTGAAGTGAGACTAATGGGACGGTAATTGGATGCTATTGATTTATCACCTTTTTTGAAGATCGGAACTACATTTGCAAGCTTCCAAGCTTCTGGAACAATACCTGTTTCTAATGACTTGTTAAATAGAAATGTTAATGGATAACTTAACTCATCTCTGCATTCTTTTAATACTCTAGCATATACCTCATCAGGACCAGGCGATTTATGAGGTTTCAGTCTGTCAATTTCCTTAACCACATCATTTCTACTTATAGTAACCGTACTTAACCTATTTTCTATACTATCGCTGTATACCTTACGGACTTCTGGAAACTGTGCCAAATTTTCATTAGTGAAAACGGAAAGAAATTGACTATTTAATGTACTGCACATTTCTAAATCACTTCCTGTCAATTTTCCTATCGAAGTTTTAAGGGGACCAATTACATCTCTAACCTTGGATTTATATAGTTGGTAAAAAGCTTTAGGATTATTTTTTGAATCATTGGCAACCTTAATTTCATAATTTCTTTTTTCTTTACTAATATCCTTTTTTACCTGTCGTGATAGATTCTGATAGTAAGCAAGTAGGTGAATTTCGCCTTTTTTAATTTTTCTATATATTCCTCTCTTTTTTCCTAGAAGATCTAATAGTCTATTATTCATCCATTTGGGTTGGTTCTGTGTTGATCTAAATTTTCTTTTGGGGATATATTTATTTTGCGCATTGAATACTGACTTGATAAAATTATCGTATGTATCTACCAAGTTTGACGTCTCCTCCTGACTTAAGATGACAGGTGCCTGAGAAAGGATACACTCATTTGGACACCTGGATCGACTTAATTTTTTGACCATAGGGTCCGCTAACAGGGCTTCTCTTAACCCACCATAATTGGCTTTTCTGAAGTCAGGTATTAATGTTGTATTCTCTCTGATATTACCTTTCCATTGTATATTAAAATACACAGAATTGTGATCACTATTTCCTAGGTGGTCCCCGATTTCTACACTATTTATCATATGTTCATTGTTACTGAAAACTAAATCGAGAATATTATCACCTCTAGTCGGCGTATCTATGAATTGAGATAAAAAACTATCTTGTACTACCTCAATAAACTCCTTTGAATCAGTGTCGCCTATTTGTTGCTGCCAATCTATATTAGGGAAATTAAAATCCCCCATAATGCACACGTTGCTAAGCCTTGATGCTATTTTAATTTCCTCCCATAATGATGTTCCGTCATTTCTACTCATATTTGGCGGTCTATACATAACTCCAATAACTAAAGTCTCACTACCTTCGTTAACTTCTACCCAAACACTTTCATTTTCATTATTTACTCTAATACCTGATTTAGTACAGCTTTTTAATGAACTCCTGACAAACACTGCTATACCGCCACCCCTCTTACTTGTTCGGTCATATTTAAACAAACTATATCCCGGTATATCAAACTCTGCTAAAAAATGCCTGGTTTCTGTATTAATCCATGTTTCAGTTAGCGCTATTATGTCTATATTTTCTTTGCTAATCAGTGCTCTAAGTTCGTTCATTTTGTTACATAAACTCCTGCAATTTGTATAATAAACACTCAAACTATTACTTGTATTTGCAACTATTTTTCTATTGTTTTTAACTAATTTATTTTTACCTGTTGAACTACTGGACCTAGACGGAAAATCTACGCTATCAGAATGTTCGTTATTACTATCAATTTCATGTGGCTGGGATTCTATTTTACTTACACCCCTATGGTTTATTAACAAAACCCCGCAACAAACTTGTCGAGTGAGCTGGCTAAGGTTGAAACTCCTAGTCGAGAGAGATGTACTCCATCCTGGGCATACAGTTCATCCTTACCGTAGAAGAGGGTCCAGTTATCCAGGAATGGAATAGTATTTGCCTTGCAATACTTCTCCAGCCGGCTATTTACACCAATAGCCCTGGAGGACCATTCCTTCCTTACCCCTCTTCTTGGTAGGATACTGTGTACCACAGGAACTCCACCCTTCTCCTTGATCCTCTCCAACATTTCCTGGTACGTGGTGAGCAACTCCTCAGTCCTGCATTTCCAAATGTCGTTG